>PVJH01008664.1:68707-84151 GCA_004026705.1 Nesogale talazaci | reverse complement strand
TAAAGTTCCTCATGTTATAGTGACCCCCTCCCCAACCATTAAATCACTTCTGTTGCTACTGTTATGAATTGAGGGACCCCTGTGAAAAGGTCATTCAATCCCCAAAGAGGTCATGACCTACAGGTTGCGAACTGCTACTCTAGATGGTCCTATAATCTTTTTGTGTGTCCCCACAGGTCTCATATATACAGAGGAATAGCTTTCATGGAAATGTGGTTTGTCATTTAACTGAGCAAATAAAGGATCGTGTCTTGATTCACTCATGTAGTAAAGCAGGAAGAGGCTCCAAGAAAACAAAGGGTCACCTTGGCTTGGCTCACCCCTTCTATGATGGTCAAGTCTTACTTCCACCCTACTCCTTCCCATTAGTGTGGTGGTGAAGACCCTCACAAAGGGGATTATAGACAAAGACATATGAAGTGACGATAAGCAGTTGTGCTCTCTTTTTTAGAATCACCGAATTGGAATGGGCTCCATCACAGTGGAGGTTTTTGGTATGTTACATAAACATTATTTTCTACAACCTAGTATACAGACTTTGTTTCTTTGAGTATAAAAAACTACATTTAATTTTTATTCTCATTTAGGAAGATCATTATAAACATCAGTTACTCTCCTCTATTAGGTTGCATTAGTACTACAGCTTGAATTAAGGCCACTCTGCCAAATATCCATTCCTATAACTGTTGTCATTATGCCTCTAGCAAAATTCACATCTAAATGTGTTACTTGTAATCCAGGATTCTCCAAATTTATTTGAACTTGGAACATTATTCATATTATAATTCACTAGTGGAACACAACCAGAAATCACACGATAAAATATAGAAGCCAGTTGGAAAGACCAATTCATAAGGGAAAAATGTCATGTTTGGTTGAGGAAGAGCAAAAATAAACAAAAATTTCTAATAGGTAGGTTGACACAGAACTCACAATTGTTTCAAACAGATCAATGACCCTAAAACTGGTGTCAGATAGGCAAGGTTTTACTTTGTTATATCTAAGGTTTTCATGTATAGGAGCTGATTGTACCATAATTAACCAGAATTAAACACAAATGTTCTTGTCTTTTCCTTCTTAAGTACCACATCAGATTCAAATATGTCAGTAGTATATAAGATTGTGTCTTACACACAAGGAGCTTCCAATAGGTTAATTTATTACTGTTTATTTTGTGGAGTTTGATGACTTATTGAATGAGCACAGATATCAAAACAACAACAATACTATCTCATAGTATTTCTAGAGGGCAGGTTTGAACAGCCCATAATATATTCATTACAGATGCAGAAAGCTTTGACTTTCTGTACCCTAGACATCCAGATTTCCAAATAATCTGTTCAGTTATTCCCAGAGGATGCAGACTTTGCTTCTCTTCCCCAGCTCTAATTCAGCAGTCTCTGCATTTATTTCAATGGTAAAATTCTGGGAGTCAACATGCCTTTAAATCTGAGCTAACAACTGTCAGCGCTTACAAATGTTGAAATATCCCAAGACCTTGAAACATGATTTAAGTACACATGGAGAAGAATTGTCGTTGATTAAAGATCAGGCATATGTGATCTTACACAGATCCTAGATGGAGTCAGTCCATCCCGTGAAGGCTGCTTTAACCCGGCTGCTAGTAAGTTCAGTGGAGTTGACTCTAATCCGGCTACCTTATAGGACCAATGGAAACTTCATAGTCAATTACTATGGCTCTCCTAGCACCAATTCCTTATGCAGTAATGTGTTCTGGATTTTATGCCTGTGATGATGATTCCATTTTTGGAGGGAATTCTCTGTTTCAGGATTTAGGTGCAGTTGACCCCTGATTTTAATGGAGAGTTTGAACTCAGTCGCATCCTTTGTTCCCCTGGGGTTAGCCCAAGCACTATTGGTACTTTATTACAAGGTGGTGTTAGGTCTCTCGTGAAAGAGATAGATACCTCAGCTCTTGTGAGTTTATGGACAGAAGCAGAACACATGTGCAGGACCATAGGAGAGAGACAGCCGGAGAGAACACATCCGGCTTTTTGGGGCCCTCCACTGGGAGGCATGGGCGATGACACTGGTCAACCACATTGGCCGAATTAAGCCCACCTGGGCTGGCTAGGGTCCCAGTCAGGTTGACAGCTTCCTATCTCAAAGACCTGAATGTGAGCTTATGCTCTGGCCTTAAGCATCTTCTATCTTCCTGTAAGGGGGGAAGGAGGCTTTGGCATGAAGAAGAGGGACAATCCCTAGTTCTCCCTCTAGCTTCCTAATAGAGGAACTTTCCTTTATTTTTCTCAGGGCTATGATTGGCATGGTTCATAATGACCAACCACACTGCAAACAGAGCCATTTCCTTGTATAGAAGAGTCTTCAGGGACACGAAAAATTCACAGGAACATTTGTAAGAACACATTCTCAATCTTGGCCTAAAGTGGCAGAGGTCCTGGAATCAGATGCACCAGAAACTGTGCTCAGGGGCCTCAGAGGAGCAGTGTTGACCCTGTATGAGGGTCTTTCTCATCCTCTGGCCTCAAATCATAGAACAAGTAATGGGTACATTGGCTTCCTGGCTCACAGAGGCTAAGTACAAAGGACTGAGTGACTGGCTGAGGAGCAGATGATGGGAGGCAGGTCTGCCTGCTGGCTAAGGAGAGGAGGTGTATTCTTACTACCTACTCACCTATTCACTTTCTCAATAAATGCCCTTAATTGTCAGGATTGTCTATATGCTTTCTGTGGCTATTGCCATGAATGATTGAGCCCAGCATAGACATACAGCACTATTGAAATAATGATTGGTGTCAGAATAGGTTAAGACAGGATGGAGGGCAAAGATATGTTTGACCCCTGTCTTCTCATAATAGGTAAGCCAGAGGAGGCCAGATATGGCCACCTTTATTGCCATTTACAATAGCAACATTCCTAGACTGTAATATTTATAGAAGCAAATCACAACATTTCTGTCCTGCAGACAGCTGAGTGGGTTCCTCTTGTTTGCATGTATACTAGACTCCTAGTACTTAACCACTGCACTGCCTTGTACTCTAAGAACCTAACTCATGACCTTCAAGTGGACTGATGTCCATAGAGCCCTACTGGCACAGGAGACTCCAAATTGAACTACTATCACAAGGTCATCAATACAAACTCACTGGAGGAGAAAGACCTGTCAAGATCTCAAGTCTCCGAACCCCCAAGCAGAAGTTTAACTCTGTCCCATAAGGTCCCTGGAACCAGTGTAGTTTACTCAAGCATCATTATCATTTAAAGTAGCTCTTTAGCAGGACACAAAGAAGTAGGCAGATTTCAAATAAGTCTTGAAGGAAACAACAGCAAATCAAGAAGCACCACATACATCTGAGAGCACAACGGCCTTTTCAAACAGTACATTAATGAACTCCGTGTTCCCAAAGTAGAGAGTTCATAAAAAAAAGTCTTTAAACTTTCAAAAATGCATCAAATGGATATGACATCTATTTTTTGGGTTTCAGAGTATGAGTAAAATAATTGGAATGTTTTAAAAGCACACTCAGCAGGAACATAAATGCCACCATAAATTACTACCCAGCATGATAATTGACAAGGTTATCTACCTGAAAAATTTAGGGATCCTTATGTACTTTTCAGAGAAGCTGACATTTTTAATTTATTTTTATTTTTTAGCATTTATCATTAATATGACATCAAGTATACAGCATGGTGATAACATTTACTATATTGCCAAGGTAGCAGAGGTATTTTTCTTTTCTTTTTTTCGACAGAGTCCTATAAAATTAGGTGCTATACATAGGCATTAGTGTACAGAATTGTTGTGGCATATGAATCTGTAAGGAAAAATAACACGTGCTCACACTTTAAGATCCAGCAGTATGTGGGTGTCATGAAATGTCTACAAAGCGGAGGGACTGAACCCCAGTGGCATAGTGGTTGTGTGTGGGACTGCAGCCCACAGGGTTGGCAGTTTAAATCCAGCAGCAGTTCTCCAGGAACAAGGCTGAACCTCCTCCTCTCACCAGGGGGCAATGATGTACACACACAAAAACAACAACAAGAACAACAGAGCGGAGAAGTCCATGGTGTAAGCCCACGATTCTAGGTCCTTCAGGATGTGCAAAGCTGTCCTTCATATGTTACCTGTCTAGAGGCATTGGTTAAGAAGATAATGATTCATATACCTCTGCATTTTTGCATTTAGGACTATCGGGATCATTTCAAACATATATACTAACAATCAATGCTCTTCAATTTAAATAAAGCTTTGTGAATGCAAAACTTGGTTGTGGAACACAACTCATCATCAACAAAGCCACTCCCAAAGAAACAGATGGCTTGCAGGCTTTTATCAGAGACTGAACACAGACAAATAGCTGCCCTCTAATTTCCAGAAACCCAAAGAAGTCATTCCCTGCAGTATAAAGTCATCATTTCTCATGACTGACCTCTCAATGGCTGAATGTGAGTAAATCCTGTAGGAGCCGGAACTCTAGGGAATGACCTTGCACTTAGGGTCTTGAAACTTTCCCACTTTGGATGCGTACAGGCTGACTAGATTTGTCATCATTCGTAATAGTGGAAACTATTGAATTCTCTTTCTCTAACCGATTTCCATATTGCGCAGCTTCCAACTGTGCAGGTTTCACTGTATACCATCTCATTTTTACATTAGATATTCGTGAAACAAATACTACACACTTATGATAAAGCTTTCACATGTAAAAGACTTGGAAATAAATGTCTTTTTTCATTTGGGGGTCATTTTTAGTGACTTTTCTGAAGGGAATTAAGCTAATTTGTTAGAAATCATAGAGAAATTCAGGTCCAAAAGATTAAGATGCATTTGAAATCTGACACAGGGGCCACTTGTGGCCGTCCTATGCTTATGTTAATTTCATGATTGAGCTGTAGGTGTGGAGTTTATCTTGTTAATCTGGAGACAACCATTGATTAGCAAATGAGGCCTCTGTGAGCATGGCTTTCTCCTGAGACTTCTGGGAAATCTCGTGATGTCTCCCTCATGGAGATGAGAAGCTATCTTCCCTAGTTGTTGGGAGTTCGTCTCAGAGACAACGAACTATGGGCAAGATAAGAGGGCAGCATCTGAGGAGCTGCACAAGCAGGAGGAGAAGCCATATGACCTTGCCCTGATGGAAGCAGACCTCTGGAGCTGGAGAGGCCACATGGAGACCCCTGCCAGTGCTGAGTTGCTTCTACCATCATTGGATATTGTTGATGAACCCTGAGCCCTGGAAGCAAGGAACCTGGGGAGACCCCTGCCAGTGCCGGGACTCTGCAGCCACTGGCCTGTGAGTTGGAAGGAGACTTTATAGACTGATATCAGGGATATGGGCTACTATCGGACTTATGACTTTGAACTGGACTGGTCTGGGATGCTTTCTCAATCTTCCATTCCTCTTGTATATAAACCATTCCTCTATATCTATATGCATGTCTATGATTTTGTTTCTCTAGTCTACCCGGACTGACACCACTCTATGTCTGGATGAATAGCAGTCAGTTATATGGCATAATTTATTTTTAAAACAAGTTAACTGGTATTCTTAATACTTGTTTTCAAAAAATTTTGAAACCAAATCTATTGACAGAATTGATTAACAATAAGAAACAACCTCTAAAATGTGGGATTAGCAGAAGAGATAAAACAAGGGCCAAGAAATCCACCCCACTGGTTCAGGCTGTGAATTTAATGAGCATTCTCTGTGGCTGTGAAACAGTTTGTTAAATCTTTGTCTATTTTGTGAAAGTTTCAGATGGTTGGAGTTTTGGCATTTTTCAACTTAACTTATATCCTTCAAGAAGGAATTATGCTCAGACTAAAGTTGATACACTGAAGAGCAGAGAAGAAATAAAGTAAAATTCTGTTTAAAGAAGCCCTTTACGCCAGTGGACTCCAATCTAAGTTGATTTAAAGTTCAGTAATTTGAAGCTTTAGGGAGTTGGACAAGTTAAAAAAATGGAAATGAAAGTGTAATGCCAGCAGAAACAGGGAGAACGGAGACTGAGCAGAGTAGGCAATTGCACTTTAAGGAAATTCTATGACCCTAGGCTTTCAGCAAACAGCTCTAGTTAAGCACTACTCACCTTATAGACATGTAAAGACATTCTGATCTTTACAATGCATAAGTAAAGGAGAAATAATATGTGTGCCTAACCACATCAGGCTATCTAGATTTTCCTAATTGCAAACCCAAACAACAGCAACAGCAGCAACAACAACAACAACTCAAATCAAATCCTTTGCGGTTGAGTTGATTCCTAACAACTCTGATCAACAGAGTAGACCTGCCCCATTCGATTCCCAAACCTGTGATCTCTATAGAAGGTGGCTGGTACACTTCAAACACTGATCCTTCCCTTCAGATCGCAGCACATTAACCACGATGCAACCTGAGGCCATTTGTTGATGCAGGGGGTATGAGTGACAAGGGCAGACAAAATGGAGAGAAACCTGTGGTTAGGAGTGGGATTTCCATTCTTTCCATTAGATACTATTCAGGGTGCACTCTGGAACTAATAATGAGTCAGAAGTCGATTAGGATTCAATGAAATCATCAGTTGTGGGTCTTTTTAGGGACTACCAAAGGACTTCCATCTCACCAATAGTAAAGTATGTTTATAATGAAAGCAATTCCCAATCCATAAAGGCCAGGATTCAAGAAAAGGTTTCTAAAGCCATGCATTCCCAAGGTATGACCTTCTTTTACATTATGCGATGGAGAATAATAGACACAGAAGTTGTCATCTAACCACCTCAATAATGGAGCTGCCAGATCTTTCTGCCCAAAGTATTTCAATAACTATCAGTGCCAAGAGTAATATATATATATATACACACATACAGAGTAATTTTTTAAACAATATTTTTCATTACCTGGCATTGACTACCTTGGGGAAAAGGTTGAAGAACTTTTCGTAAACCACAGGCAGTTATATGATAACTTCTTACAATGGAAAAGAACATGCTTAAAACAAAAATCTTGCACTTATCCTTGTGTTAATGATTGTATGCACATTTGTAAAGTCAGATTTTGAGGCAGGTGAAAATGCATTTCTGACAGGCAAAGGTATTGGTGGGACTATTTCTATATGGGAAGAATGTTTTTTTGTGCTGCAGGGAGCCCATACTGTGGCTCACAGTACTCATACTGACACTTTATCTAACTTCTGTTCGATTCTTCTCACCATTGTTTAAGGTTGTGACCCATAGAGACCCTATGCATAGCAGTAGGACACATTACAGGGTCCTGCAATGTCCTTACAATCTCTCTGAGTCCACTGTGGCGTCCTCTCTTTTGCTGCCCCTCTACTTCACCGAGCACGATGTCCTTCCCCAGGGACTGGTCTCCACTGACAGCATGCTTAATACCCATAAGGCAAAGTCCTTATTCCCAAGGAGTACTTTGTATATGTCATTCAAGTTAGATTTACTTGTCCTCTTGGCTAATTCTTAAATATATGATAGTTATTCTGCTTTCAGTATTTTGCGCGGAAATGAGCGGATTCTTAAAAATCTTAGGAAATACTTCCTCAAAGCCACAAGAGAAACACAAACAAGACCCCTCTTCTTCTAGGAATCCTCCTTTGTGTGGATGTATATAACCTGGAAGTATGGGGCCATTTTACACTCCCCTCATAGAGAAGGATCACCAGTTAGAACAGGGGGCCCCTGGGGCTGACATGACCATCATGGACTGACCTGGGCCTGGAATTCATCTTATCTCAGCATGAGCAGTTGCAGCTGTTGTGTAAGTAGGTTGAATTTGAAATTTTCTATGACTTTCAAATCAAATTATCATACATTAGATAGTGGGTGATATTGTGTCCAAATTCTGTAACTCCTTACTCATCATGAAATTCATGATTTTAATAAATAACTCTAGTCTAACCCACTTTTTCTTCTTTATTTTTCCTTAGTTGATAGTATTATAAACCAATAAATGTATCTTTTACCAAAATTAAGATAAAGAAACAAAATTTAAATATAAGATGCAAAAAAATAAAATGTGTAAAAAGAAGTGTCTTTTTTTGGGGGGGGGGGCATCTTGCCCCAAAAGAAGTTTTTAAAAATCCTTTCAGCTCTATAAATAATCTCAGGCTCCTAAATAAATATGAGGACTAAATAGTGAGGACAAACTCATAGACAAGACATTATGTTTAATGGTAATAGCGTGGCAGACTCTAAACAAATTAGACCATTTATCCTCATCAGATAGATATTTATCACTGCATTTTGAAAACAAGGAAAGTTTGGCTTAAATACATCAAAAGTATCTTAATTCAAAACATACATCACTCTGATTATATTGTATCTTTCCCAAATATATCATCTTATTATTGAAAAAAAGATTATTAAAAAAAGAAAAAAATGATTATAACCCAAAATAAAGAACTAAAGTAAAACAGCATAGTTATAATACCTTGTTACCATTATTCATATGTATATAATTCTTCTTCTAACATGACAAAGTTAGAAGACTTTATTTACTTTTTAGAGAAGAGCATGACGTCATTTATTCGAGAAATAAACACAAAATCCATCAAACTCAAACCTTCTCTAGAGAACAAACAAAACAAAACATCACAGCTTTGAGGATATAAAAAAAAAGCATCTTTGTATAATTGCTATTAACCTCTACTGGGATAAAAATAAGCTAGAGGAGAAATTGACATGTAAAAACTCAATTATTTTATTCCATTGGCTATTGCAGTCAAAGAAACATGACCCACCAGACAATTTCAGATTATCAAACATGCAATCCCTTATTAGTTTAATGCTTGTGTAATTATGTTTTTATTATTTTAACAAAAATTAAGATTGTCTATTATAGGAATATACTACTTTATTATGATTTAAAATGATATGCCATATTCTTGTTATTTATTTACAAGAAAAATTAACTAATAATTACAGAAGAGAATAGTTTTAAATATACACATTTGGAGAACAGAACTAAGTTCATTCTAAAGCAATTGAATCAGAGTCTATTTTAAAACTGTTTCCATTATGCAAATTGTTAATTTCCCTTGAAAGTTTGTTTTCATGCTGGTTATTTAATAAGTAGTCATATTTTTTAATTAAAACTTAAGCTATCTCAGAATTTTTGACAATAACCCAACACTTTTCCAAATATTTTGCTAAATTATGGTCATAAGGAATATGAAAAATATTAAAATACTTAAAATAATATGACTCCCATTCAACAATGTAGACATTTATGATAGCTATTTGTTCAAAAATAACCAGAGAAAAAGAATATTTTACTGTGAAAAACTGTACAAATTTTTTCATGTTTTAAAATTTAAAATATTGGAATGTATTGCACATGAACAGAACACGATGTGTGAAGCTATCATTAGTTACCCTCTGTTCCATGTAACTAATTGCATAGAATTTATGTAAACAAAAAGACACATCATAGAAAAGTGGGCCCTTTCTTCATGGCAGAAATTACTAATGCTCAGAATTGTCCATTTCTCTTCTCTGCCTAGGGAAAGAAAGATTGTCAACAACCTTCCCTGCAGTCATGAATTGGCACATGGAGGTGCAAATTGTAAAATCTTTTGCTTCAAGGTGAGGTCAGGTCTATGATATGACTAATGCTTTAAAGTTCCCCACACCAAATTGATCTAGACTTTGGTAGAGAACATTATTTTGCTTTCATTCTCTTGGTCTCTCTCACTTCTTTTGCTTCCATTTTCTTAAGAATACACCTTCAATAAATCATATGCAACTGAAATCTTGTCTCAGATGATACTTATACTAATCCCAATGAATAATGAGTATGTGAGAACATTATAAAATAATATCAAGAAGTGCTTAGAAAAATGTCTTCTACATAGGATTTTTTCCAAAGTATTAAGTAATCAAAACTCCAATAACATTCTGCCAGTGGTGACACAATTGGATTTCTAGGATAAAAAGAACAATTGATATAAAGTGATAATTAGCAAAATATATTTTGAAAACACACACAGACATATACACCTCATATAACAAAACCAAGAAGAAATATTCATGACAATTATAGTCCTCTTTCTACAACTAGTTACATGGCCATCAGTGGTATGTAGAATTACACTCTTCCTCTCCTTATTTTGTATTTCCTGTCCCTAAGCAAGCATCTCAGTGATCATGATTGATTAGTGGGTGAGGTAAGCCAAATTTTCATTCCTGCAACATCAGGGTCATCAGTAATTATGCAAGAACTGAATTGCTGTATTTTCCCATTAACTTTCATCACAGGGCATATTAGTTTTAGAGACATGCTAAAGGAATTCCAGAATACTCTTTTTTAAATCTCTAATGAGAATTATTATCAAGCTATTTTTTTCTCTTAGTGATGAAATTCAATTACATTATCCAATACTGAAACTCCTGTTTTTCCTGATAATCCAAAGACATCAGGATTTCTGCATGGCTAAGAGGCATTCTTAATTTTCAATTAAATGAGATCAATGTTGTATCTCCAGGAAGGGGTGTTCCTTCCTTTGGAAGTAAGAGCCCTCCTTTACCTGGAGAGCATAGGGCAACAGGGAAAGGGAAAAAAGTAAAATAAAATGTGAAGATCACTAACATAAATAGTGAGTGGTGCCACTCTCACGTACACTCCTGATTGCTTGGCCCTTGTTATTGGAATAACAGCATGATATATCAGACACTGACTTAGAGTGTATGTCACCTCCCAGAGAACACAAATCTGTCCCAACATCGGAAGGGATGGCAAAAGGTGGCACTATCATTGTGCCTTAAAAAACAAACATTCCGTTTGTCTATAAGCGAGCTGCCTCCAGATGATGGAGACTAGTAAGATCAGTGAATTCAGAAAAGACTCTGAAACTTGTTCTTATATGTAGATCAGCAGAGTGAAAGGATGACTAAATAATGAATTAAAATAGCTTAAGAGGCTGTCAAAGGAAAGCTTGAGAAGATCAACCATGATAATAAAATATGCAAAAATCTTGAATCAGAACATCAAACAGTAAGAACATGATTAGGATATTTTAAGCTGAAAGAAATGAATGCAATAAAAACAAGCCTTGACTTTCAATATTAAGGGTTTCTATGGTTACATTATTTACACAAGAGCCTTCAAACAAATATGGAGCAAATGCACAGAGTCACTGTGTTAAAAGCCATTGGCTAGTGGACAGCCAACCATTTTAAGGTGTACCCTCTGAGTAGGCACTAATGGCATTTTAAAAAGAGGGTCAAGTTCCACTGAAGGCATTAGTGAAAAACAAGATTCAAGGAAGTAACAGAATGTCAATGGAGATGCTTCAAAATGCAAACCAACAAACAAAAATAAACGCACCATTGCAAACACCATTGCATGTTAAGAAATTTTGAAGATAGCTACCTGGTCAACAGAGTAGAAGAGGTTCACATTTGTTCTCATTTCAAAGAAGACTGACCAATCGAATTCAGATGTCACTAGGAAATGTCACTAATCTCACTTGAGAGTAAAATTTTGTTGCAGATCATTTGAAAACTTGTGTAGCAGTATAAAAACAAGGAGCAACCACAAGCCAAGCGCAATTCAGACGAGGACATGAAATTTGTCTGAAAACAGAGAATGCAAATATTTATACTTCTTTTCTACTAACAATGCAAAAGCATTTTAGCATGTGAATCATAAACTAAAACACATTGTAAAAAGTGGGAATTGCAAAACACGCAGTCATGCCCATGTGGAACTTGTACATAGAACAAGAGGTAGCCATCTGAATAAAACACAGGGAATATGCAGTCCAAAATCAGAAAAGGTTGTGTCAGGGTTGGATCTCCTCACTTTATTTATGCAATCTATATGCTGAGCAAATAATCTGCGAACCTGAGGCACACAGAGAAACTTTGGCATCGGGCTTGGAGAAAAATTCTGTAAGACTCTGTGATAGGCATGGAGAGGACCAATCCTCCCCTCCAAGAATGACGAGGAGTTGAAGCACATACCAACAGTCCAAAGACCACAGTCCTCAAGATGAATTTAGCTCACTATGAACAAAACAAATAAATCCACAACAGAATCAACAGACAACATTATGGTAAGCAGAGAAAAGACGGAATTTAATTTTATTCAGAGCCGCAATCAATATTCATGGAAGCAATAGCCAGAAAGACATATTATACTGCGCAAATATGCTTCTAAAGCAGTAAAGACAAGGTCGCATTTTGAGGATGGTGGTTCCCCTGACTTAAGCCATGGTACTGCCATCGCCTCATCTGCACGAGAAAGCTGGACAATGAATAAGGAAAGCAAGAGAGGAAACTGTATTTGAATTATGGTGTTGGCAAGGAATATGAAAGGTACTGCAGAATGGCAGAAGAAGAAACCACACTCGCCTCGGAACAAGTACAGTACGGGTACTCCTGCAAAGTGATAAGGAAGAGACGTTGTCTCCAGGGCTTTGGATGTGTTAGCGCGAGAGACCAGTCTCTGAAAAGTGGACACCATGCTTGGATGATTGCCAAAATTCAGACTTACTAGAAGACAGCGATACTTCTTCTTCTTCTTCTTCTTCTTTTTTCGACAGCTATACTTCTAAGGTCATTGTGAATTCAAACCAACTTGATAACACCTAATGACCACATATTCTTTAAAGAGGAGCTCTGGGGGCAGCTGGATGGCCAACCTCACAATCAGCGTGTCAAACCCGCCAGCTACTCCGCAGGAGAGAGATGAGGCGGACAGTTGCTTTCACCTCGGAAACCCAACACAGTCTAGGTAGGAGTCGGAATTGATCAATGGCTGTGGTTTTGGGGTATTATCCCAAATCTTAATCTGTGAATACAACATTTTTATTTTATTAAAAAAATTAATAAAGATATTTGGAGACACATTTAGTCTCATTTCATACATCTTTTGAAACTTCATTCTCTTTTGTTGCTTTTTTGTCGGACTTCTGCACCCAACACTTTGATGCATTTGGAGAGTTTTTCCTGGTAAAAATAACAATTTAGAACACATTCTAAGGTGCAATTGATTTGCGTGGCATAAAAATGAATGCCTCAGTGGTTTAACTAATCATTTGTGCAGCTTAAGTTAATTTTAAATGGCAACAGGCTACCTATCGTGGAGTTGGCTGTTTATCTTATAAATTTTTTACTCTGCTGCAAATTGAGTTGTACAAGGCTAATTTCCTGTTGAAGGGTGCTTGGAGGAGAGAACTAGAAAAGAGATGGACAGTTTTTCAATAACAAAAGTGATAGTATATTTCTTCTGCTCTCCTATATGTGACAGTAGATATTTATTGTGTGTACTATTTCTAGAAAAATCATTTGACCCCCTTTGTTTTTAGTGACACATACATTTCTCAAGAGCATTACTTTTAGACGATCGCGGCTCTCTTTATTAAAGAAAAAAAATCATCAATCAGGCAAGTTTTCTTTACTCGGAAAGTCATCTTTGGGTATACCACAATCATTTCAACTGCAACCCATTTCCCCATCGACTATGTTGTCACAGTCCACAGTCGCACACAGGCTCTTCGCAGCAGCTGTGTAAGGTTAACATGGGTTTCTTAAATAACACAAGTGAACCAAAATAGCATTTTTAAAAATAAAGTTTAACATACAATGTCACTCTAAGAAACCATTCATTTTTTTTCACGATTTATTGTTTAGATACTCGGTAACCAGGTAAAGTGTGTTAGCAGTGATCATGAAAAGAATAACAGCTAACCAAAATAAATAAATAACAGCTAAAGCTACAAACGGGTACCAAAATGACACTTGACTAACCCAAAGATGGTGGTTTAAAACACATTTGGTGCAGCCAAAACTGAGATGGTGAATGGCTTAAGAAAGTTCCCCAATCTTGAAAGCCCTATAGAGTCATTCTGCAATGGGATTCCCATGAGCTACAAGTGACTGAATAACTAAGAGCAGTCATGATCACCTTTAATGAGTCAGACACTCCTCACAATCTTCACAATTTAACCTTGATCATGAATCAAAGAAGAGGGAATTGTCAGTTTCACTTCTATTCTGCAACCAGAGAATATGAGCTACAGAGAATTTAAGTAACTTGCTCCACATGATAAAGCCAGTTTGGAACACAAAAACACCAGCGTTACACTTTGTTTTATTAGACATTATGATATAGTGACTGTCACATGTCCTAGCTGATTAATAAAACATGCCACAATAACAACTTGGGTTCCTGGTGAAAGAGTGGGGAAGACAGGGAGAAAAGGGGAGTTAACGTAGAAAGAAGATATTTTGAAACTGGTTGTAGTAGCCATGGTATAATTATGCTTGAACTTTTAGCATTATGTAATGTTGTGACATCTGTAAGAGCTCACAATAAAATGATGAATTGAAAGTAAAGGCATAGCTGATAAAAAATCAGCAAATATTTGACTTGGAACATATATGCCTCTGCCCTTATATACACCGAGGTTCTCTGGTGCTGACTCTACAAATCACCAACACTTTTTTAAGAGGTAACTACTGGACTTCCTTTGTAGATTACTTAACAAAGAATGAAGGAGATATATCTACTTACAAAGAATTAATAAACTAAGCGGCGATTCAGCTCAGAAGCAAGAAAGACCACACGGAAGAAGCACACCAGCCTGTGTGATCATGAGGTGGTAAAGGAATCTGGTGTCAAGTATCAATGAGCTAATATCATTATTAATGAGGTGGAGTACAGGTTGGAGACCCAAAGCCCATCAATAGGGAGATGACATCCTCTTGCAGGGGTTACAAGTAGGAGATAAGCCAGTTAAGATACAGGGTAGGAGCAATGAAATATGCAGCCTTCCTCTAGTTCCAATGTTGCCTCCCACCCACTATCATGACCCCAATTCTACCACATAA
Source organism: Nesogale talazaci (assembly GCA_004026705.1). Lineage (NCBI taxonomy): Eukaryota > Metazoa > Chordata > Mammalia > Afrosoricida > Tenrecidae > Nesogale > Nesogale talazaci. The sequence goes on along the minus strand of PVJH01008664.1, from coordinate 69,336 downwards.
ATCCAGCTAGACTAGGAGATGTACAGTGAAGTTGGAAACATGGGAAACTTAGGATAGATTATCCATCAAGACTAGTAATAGGAGTGGTAATACCAGGAGGGTGGAGGGATGGAGGAATAGAAAGAGAGAACCAATTTCAGGGATATACATGTAGCCTCCTCTCTGGGACACGGACAATAGGGAAGTGAGTGTTGGGATACATTGTACAGTGTACAGTATGAAAAAATAACAATTTGTAAATTACTAAGGGTTCCAGGGGAAGAGGGGGAAGAAGGGTAATATAGGGAGCTGATACTGGGGGCCTGGAGGGAGGGAGAATGTTTTGAGAGTGGTTATGGCAATGGATGTATAAATGTAGCCTGCAAATAATTGATGTTGGTATGGATTGTGATGGGAGTTGTATGGGCCACCAATAAAAGGGGAACGGGAAAGAGGAGTTTTTTTTTTTTTTTTTTTTTTTTTTTTTTAAAGAGGAGCTTGTACCAAGGGCTCAAGCGGAAAATGTTTGGAAATGTATGTGGCAGCATGTGTGCAAATGTGCCTGATACAAATGATGTACTGAATGTTGTAGTAGCTGTAAGAGCCCCCAATAAAATTATTTTTAAAAAAGAATTAATAAACTTACTATA
>PVJH01008664.1:20246-68607 GCA_004026705.1 Nesogale talazaci | reverse complement strand
GAGGGCAAAATCACACAGCAGAAGAACACAATGGCCAATCTTGCACCAGCCCCTCGATCAGCAGGGGTCAGGCTTCTGTAATCAATAGAGTTTTCACAAATTTTTCAAAGGTTGCTTCCAAGCCTTTCTTCCTACATTGTCTCTGTTAACAAACTCCAACACAATGTTTTCAACATGGAGTAAAATACAATCTCCAGTGGGAGGCAGATGCTACACTACCCATTAGCTGCACTGGCATGGAAGGAAGCCCTTGTTTTCTGAATGAAAGAGGAGAATTCTGCCATAAAACCACACTGTTCCCATGGACAAATATATGGCCAAGCCAATTCATGCTGCCTTCCTTACAGTTCTGCTCGCATTTCTGCACTGTGCTCATACCTGCACGATGCTCCTTCTGTTCTCTCTTAGGATGCAGGCCCCTGGTTCCCTCTCTTGCTTCCAAATTCTTCCATTTTCTTGATGGAAAGAATAATCCATTATTACCAAATTTCCTAAGATCATACATAACCTATAAGAGAACCCTTAGTCCAGTGCCATAATTCTGGAACACTGGACTCTCTTCTCCAGCACTTACTTTCTCATGGCTCTTCTTGGTCAAAAGGAACTCCTGCTCTTTAGCATCTGGGAGGGCACTTCAGTGCAATGTCTGGATTGCTTGGTGTTAGAGTGGTTATATGTTTGCTAATTGAAAGGTGGGTTTGAATCCACCACATTCTCCAGGGTAGAAAGATGTGCTACCCAGTTTCATAAAGAGGACAGCCCTCAAAACCTGATGGGGAAGTTCTGCCCTATAGGGCCACTTTGAGTAATAAGTGACTCAAATGCCACAAATCTGGATTTTCATATATAATTAGTCATATGTCTGCCTTGTGTGACTATTTGTTAAAAAATTATCAAAAAATTTTCGACAGTTTAAACCCTTTCGATTACTGGAGACTTATTTTTGACTTCTAGCTTTTTCTTTTTTTTTTTCTAACAGAGATTTTAATGGGGGCTCTAACAGCTGTTATAACATTCAATACATCATTCGTATTTAAGCACACTTGTACACATGTTCACATGTTGCCACATTCATTTCCAAACATTTTCTACTTGGGCCACTAGCATAAGTTCCTCTTTCCTCCTTTCCTCTAGTTCTTTTTTTAATTCCAGCTCCCCATAGTTCCCCTCCCCCTTCACCTCCCCCAATAGCCCCTAATAATTTACAAATTGTTATTACCGCCATATTGTACACTATCCAATGTGTCACCTCCCTCCTCCTCCACTGTCCACACTACTGAGAGGTCACATGTAGATTCCTGAAATTAGTTTTCCCTTTCTACTCCACCATCCCTCCACCCTCCCAGTGTCACCACTCCCCCCAGCAGTCTCGAGGGATCATCTATCCCAAATTCCCTGTTTCCAACTCCATGTACATCCTCTTGGTCTAGCTGGATTTGTAAGGTAGAATTGGGATGATAGTCAGTGGGAGGAAGCATTTGAGAACCAGAGGAAAGTTACACATTTCATTGCTACTACACAGTACCTAGAATGGCTCATCTCCTTGCTGCAACCCATCTGTAAGAGGATGTTTCTTCACTATTGATGGGTTTTGGATTTCCAATCTGAACTCACCCTCATTAATGATATCATTTTTAGGTCTTTGATGCTTAATATTGGATCCCTTTGACACCTCGTGGTATCAAAACCCATCATTATTTTGGATGATTTCAATATCCAAATAAGTGAGCCAAATAAAACATGGCCATTTTTATTTCTTTGACCTCATCATCTGCAATGAAATCCGCCACTGCCACCCCCACCCCAGAGGTAGACAGAAAGCTAGCCCGTGACTTAAGTACTTTGGTGCTATGCCTGTGAACAAGTCTTTACATTGCACAGCAATACATTTATATCTCTATATATCTGTATATATCAGATGTCATTAAATAAAGTTAGGGATATTATTCTGAAATATCTGAGTGAATCCATTGGAATCACATAACCTCTTAAACAAAGAACTTTTTCCAGACTAATAAGAGGGGAAAAAGTGAAATGGGATATGACAAAAGGATAGTCAGAGAGCGTGGAGGAGTGAGAAAGACTGAGCCCGCTGTTGTTGGTTTGAAGCTGGTGGAACAATGTGATGAAGACTGAAGAGAGCTTTATTGAACTTTCCGATGTTCCAGAAGACAAGCGACCGACACACTGCCTTGATGCTACAAGGACCTGTCATCCGGTGTACAGCCTGTATGAAGCCGGAAATGGATCTCATGTTCTGCTTTCCCACTTTGAGATACGAATACAGTGTTGGCTCTAAAATCCTGAAACAGCGAAAACAAACAGCCGACTAAAACGCAAAGCTCTGAGATAATAGAGCTGGGTTATTTTAAGTTGATGAATAAGGTTTTATATATATATATATATATATATATACATATATATATAAATTGTTTGCTACTGGGTCGATCCCAACTCATTGTAGCTCTATATAAGGCTTCTGAGACAGTACAGCACCGGACAATATGATCATTTTCCTGAGAAGCAGCAGGTGTGTTTGACTCAGGGATCTTGAGGTTAGTAACCCAGTGCTAATCCTATAGCACTGTAAGGACAGGAAATCCATAGCACCACTGCTTTCCAAGAACCTTGTCTTAGTGCCTTCAAACAAATATGGTCTTCTTTCAGAAGTAGACCTCCCCTCTTCACATCTCAGTATATGTGAGTCTTACGATCTCCCCCAACCCCCACCAATACTGCTATATGTCACATAGCCCAGAAATGCACAGCATATGTGTCACTTAGAAGTATATGCTTGAGGTTTACCTTCCCTACTATAATATCTAGATTTCCAACCGACACAGTTAAAGTTAGTGGAGTCTTGGTGGTTTAGTGGCTGCTCTTGGGCTACGATCCAGATGATCAGTAGGTCCTTACTGCCAGCAGCTCCAGAGAACAAAGACTGGGCTTCCTGCTCCTGTCAAAACTAGAGCATTAGAAACCCTCAGGGTATCACTGTGAATAAGCACTGACTCAACGGCAGTGAGTTTGATTTCGTTTTATACAATTAAAGCAGGGGGCCCTGGTTATTTAATATAACATAACACAAAACCGGAATTAAAAAGGTACTCAATTAAAAAAAAACTTACTGAGTAGCAATTTTTTTAAAAGCCTAAAAGATGGAAGGATAAGTTCAAAAAACATGGACATGAATTTTTCAGGTTTGATTTTTATTATAAAGCTTTTGGCAAGTGGTAGCATTTTCTGATGTTAAATTCCAATAAGATTATATTATTCCATTTCAAAATGTTTATCATTAATTTGTTTCTGAAGGAACTTTGAAAATTGACAAGTGGCACTCATCCAAGTATATAGATCCTTGAAATTATTTTATTATTATTATTAATTCAAGCCATATGCAAAAAACATTGTTACTAAAATTATGTTAACTTAGAAAAATGCTTTAATGATTTTGGAAAACAAACAAAAAAACCTCTTTATCCACTTGTATATACCAAACACTTGTTTTTATGCTTTGTGAACACATTTCAGATTAAATTAAATTTATGATACAAAGTTTTAAGAGCATACACTAATCACAAAATTATATCATTACATTAAGTCCCCATTGTGAGTTGCTTGCCATCTAGCTGTAAATTTGGAATGAAATAAGAAATCTTCACGTCATTTCATTAGTAAATAATGAAGAACAGGATCAAGATCACATTCACTCCATAATATTTCTATTATAAACCTAATATCTCTAATGTTAATCTATTGACTCTTAAAAGTTAATCTCAAAAGAGTTTCACAGACAGTTAAAGAAACAATCTTTTGTAAAGAAGTTTTCTATTTTTTAAATTATCCCTACATTAAAAGCCAACTTTTGTATTTAAAGCAATAGTACGGACCCAATTTACTTTCAAACAGCTAGAACATGCAAATAAAAATATAATTGTTTATATTTGAAAAGTAGCCTTTTTGGACATATATGTAAAAGTAATAACTTCTTTTTCTGTCTTCATCTCATTCACAAAAATAATATAGAAGTATTTTTAATCAATGGTGTACAAATAGTTCTGTCAAAGGCAGTGGATTATTTAATATGGTTATCCTAGTTAAAGTCTCCTAGCAATTACCTTTCCTGTATGGATCTGTTAAGAAGGTGGGGACAGTTACTGATTGGATTTACCTGTGAGTAATTGTGAAGGGGATTTCCTGAAATGCCAGTCCATTGGTTATATAATGAGTCCTTTGAGAATCAGGATGAGAGATTTCATTACCAGCAAGAACCTGGAGTGGAACATATCCCTGGACTTGAAATACCTGTGCAGCAAAATTCCTGGATCCATAACACAGCTCTGACATCAAAAAAGTAGCATCAGAATCAGAAATGAGTAAAGAACAGATTGATGGACTCCCCAGACCATGAAACATGTAAACTTGAGTTTGGTTAATAGAAAGGGGTGCTCCTGGAAACTTGATTGGGCAAGTTGGAATTCCAGAGCTACTGGATTGGAGCTGGATGCCTTTAGGCTGAAGCTTTGTATAATGCATTTGGGAAATTAATTTAGAAATCTGGGCTTGATGACCCATGGAGCTTGAGATGAGTGGCTTCAGGTTGAAGTTTACAGCAGAGTAGTATGCCCTTTGGGCATCCATTGGCAGCCCTAAAAGACCCGTGTGGCATGGCTTGATGAAAAGTTCTTTCCTGAGCTTCCTCATTTACTTTACAACCTATTAACTTCCATAATAAACCCTGTAATTATGCGTATTCTCTGTGAGTGAGTTCTGTGTAGTCATTGCAGTAGATTTTAGAACCAGAACATAGACAGTACAGAATACTTAGTTCCTAATTTACAAATTAAGACAAACAGCATATAAGACCATTTGTTTCTTCAAAAGAGGCAGATTTGAAGACCATTTGAAGGCATTTAGAGACAGAAGCATACTTTAACTTCGTGTAAATACTGTTGGATTTAAATTTAAACTTTTTTCTTTTATGGCATTCCAATGCATTCAAAAACACTGAAACACATATCCTGACGATCCACTACAAAAGTAACTCCAAGCTCTAGAAAGCAATCTTGCTAACACCTCTAGTAACAATTCACACATCAATTGTCTCGAGCACATTTGTACATAAGTTGACATCGCTCTCTTCTAGACACTTACTTTCTATCGAGCCCCGAGTGTCTGTTCCTCGTTTTCCCTCCCTCCTCCCACTCTTGAGCCCTAGATAAATTATTGTTGTCATATCTTACACCAGCCACTGTCTCCCCTCCCCCAGGATTTCTGTTGTTCATTCCCTGAGAGGAGAGTCATGTGGAGCATGGTGACTGGTTTCCCCTTCATCCCTTCCCAACTACCCCCTCCCCTCCTGGTATTGCTACTCCCATTCCTATTCCTCAATTCTGTGTGTCATGTGATACTACCCCTTATTGGTACCAACGCACAAGCTATAGTCTAGCCTGCAGTGAAAGACCATACTGGGGGGGGGGGGGGGGGGGGGGAGGGCTGTTGAACAGAAACACCTCAAGTAACCAGGGGAATAGTGTTTTTCATCAGGGCTTTACTGCATCCTGGATGACTCATCCTTTCCCTGGGACCTCTCTGTTAAGCGATATTCCCTTGTCTACAGATGAGCTTTAGGTCTCTGATAAACACCCCTTCTCAATATTTGATGACTGGTCTTTAAATCATTTCTTTCCAAAGTGTGGACCAACTACCTTGAAAAGAACATTCCTTTCACGATTCTATTGCTACTGGATAATGCTCCAGGATATTTTCCTCATGTGTTGTTCATGTGATTAAGTGACACCAAATCTATTCTTACCCATAGCAATTCAATTTAAACCCTAATAAAACCGTTCCTGCTTCTGTGCATCAGATCTACCAGACATCAGCAAGGACACCCCTCCTCCCATGTGCTCTTCTGGATTTAGTTTGTATTTCTGGCAGCTTTTTGTTGATGTACTGCAGCAACTTGGAGAATGCCAGTGGCAGCAAGTTTGAAAAATATAACTAAGATGCAATAAGAGGACTAGCTTTTATTAAAACCTTCTATTACGAGAAACAAGTTGTACTTATTTCTCAATCATTTTCTGTGATATTCAAATGTGCTAAGTACATAGAAATTAAAATCTACACCAGCACAGACAACCTTCTTGATTTATAGCCATGAAGTGTTTCCTTGTTCTGTTCACATAGCTGCCTCTTGATCCATGTACATTTTCTCAAGAAGAAAGGCAGGTTTTCTGTGAATTTTACAAGATATCCAAATGAATAAATAATCCCAGTAAGACAGATGCATGGTAGTCACTTTGGAAAGTGCATTTTATGTGAATTACATGTGCCTTGATGTACTTGATTTGAAAGCACTGATTTATCATTGTATTAAGCTGACCACCCTGCCATGAAGTGGATTTAAACTCATACAGAGAAGCAAGGTTCCTTAGTGTTTCTACGACTGCAACTCAACATGGGTCCAGAAAACCTGCTCTTTCTTCTTTAGAACCTGGATCAAGAAGCAATTGTGCAAACAGAAAAAGGTAATACTGCCTGGTTTAAAATCAAGAAAGATATGCAATCTGGTTGTATTCTGACGCAGTTGAGGTTTATTGTGCCAATCTGGCTGATAAACACATGGGTGATTAATTGAAGGGCAGAGAGATAAACAGCTCAGTAAGCCTTGCCTTTTTAGTTCTTGAGTCTCTTGCTTTCTGGTGATTGCACCAGGGTGTAGCTGTCTTAGCCAGTTTTCTGCCTCAGCTTACAAGGGTCACTTCCTGAAATATAACCCTGAGGAGAAGTCATGTGGACCTACCCTGATGCAGCCCTGGATGCCAGAGCAGACCTGTAGAGAAGTCTGCCAGCGCCGAGATGCTTACACACTCACTGATTTGACTTTTCCCCCTGCATTTGGTGTCATAGTGTGTATTTTGTGAGATTGTGAAGGACTTTGTAGATTGGTGTTGGACATATTGGAAAATGCTGAACTTACGGTTTGGGCAGCACTGGGTTGGAATACTTTCTGAATATACATTATATATATATGTGTGTGTGTGTGTTTCTGTGGATTTGTTTCTGTAGTTTACCCAGCCAATATCCTCTCACCATTTCTAGTTAATCTGTATGCTGAGCAAATGATCAGAGAAACTGATTTTCTGAAGAGGAATACATTATCAAGATTGGATGAAGTACAGTACAGAGATGTCATGATCTTGCTAAACACCATGTTAAAGGTATAAAGGAGTGAAGTTGCCAAGGACTTTGTCTTGTTGGATCCACAATCAATGCTCATGGTAGCAATCAACAAAAGATATATTGCTTAATATATAGGTATATATACAGAGATCTACATTCCAATCACTATTATTAATATAATTATGTATACATATGACTATATTTATACCTGTATAAGTGTTTTTTGCCTCCTGATTCTTTCCTCTATTTCCTTTTACTTTCCTCCTGTCTTTTTACCATGTTTGACCTTCATTCGGCTTTTGGTAATTTCTCCCAATTACAATGCATTTCAAGAAACCCCTCCAGGCATTCTATACCTTCCTCACCATTTATTTTAGATCTCTTGTTCCCTTGTGCCTGAGATTTTTGGCTTCCACAACCTCGTCCTCTTCCCCTAACCCCCAACCATTGGTCCTGTTGTTCTCTCCTCAGGATTATTTATCTTGTCTATCTTATGTAGATAGATATGAACAAAAGGAAGAACAAAGGGGAAAAAGTTATATTTCAAGGGGTAAGTCTGCTGCACAAGACCTCTTTAAAGGGTTGAAAAGCAAGATGTTATTTTGAGAACTAAGGGTTTTTTATCCCATTTTCTCATATCTTTCTTCACCTCATAAAGAGACCAAAAAAGAATTGATGCAGTTAAATTATGGTGTAAAGGAAGAACAATGACAGTACCAAGGACTGTCAAAAGAATGAACAATTCTGTCCCAAAAGATGTATAGCAAGAATCATCCTTAGAAGCAAGCATGATGACACTTCTCGCAAACTTTGGGCGTAATGTTAGGGGAGATCAGTTCCTGGGAATTCGATGGACAGTGAAAGAGAGGAAGTCCATCAACAAGGTGGACTGGCACAATGATCTTAATGATGGACTGAAACAGAACAAGACTTGTGAGGAGACCACAGGGCTAGGCGATCCTTCTCTAAGTGGTACACGATGCTACTGTGAATTTGAATCCACTCAAAGCAACTAACAACAACATCAACATTCAAAAGCATTACTATAAGAAGGCAAATATTAAAAAGATATAAATTTGATTCACACACTAAAAACTCTTTAAGTACGGTTAAGTGGTCTCATAGTATTTAAGATTATGTTACTAGAGATGTCACAACATATCTGACATTTCTAATTTTGGAAGTATTTTGAGGACTCAAACTCTGTGGTCTTATACTAAAATAGCTTCCTCATAAAGAAAATATCCACTGTGAATATATTTGTGTTTATTGACTTTTTGAATGTGCAGTTTTAATCTGAATTGGCATATCTTTTCCAGTTTTTCCTAGAGGAGGGGTTATAGGAAATTGTTTGCATAAATATGGCTGACAGGAAAATTTTCTGCTAATTCATGCATATTTCCCTGAATTTCAGAAAAAGGAACACTAATGATTTGAGAATAATTATAAACTAGTCAAAAGAAGGTTGGTTCATATTCAGGAAATGACAAATTAATTGGATAACTCTATTTGAATGTAATTCAGTGACTTCAGTAGTTCAGTGCTCAACAAACAAATTACATTTTAGATGACAACTGTATTTGGCACATAGACTGTACTTCTCTGATCTCTACCCTGGGCTATTGTATCTAGATTTCTATATCTCTAGTTTAAACTATAGACAAGTAGAGGGAAAAAAAGTTAATATCACCCACATGTTAAATTCTTTTCACATGTCTATCATTAGCGACACAGCACTTGTCTCAAGCACTTTGGGCATGTTTTCAGGAGAGACTAAGGCCTGGAGACGAATGTCATGCTTGGTCGAGTGGAGGTTGCAGTAAAAAAGAGGAAGACTCTCAACAAGTTAGAATGACAGAGTGACTCCAGCTGCAGAACTCTTGTGAGGATTATGCTGACCCAGGCTGTATTTTGTTCTGTTTACTCCCAGGGATACTATGAATCAAGACCCACAACAATAACATCATTAGAAGATGGTGGGTTCTATTCATCTTATGTGACTGTCATTTTGTAGAAGGCAGAGCACAGTCATAGAAATAGAATTTCAAACACAGGAGGAAACCAAATGTCGTACAACAACAGAGAAATCTCTTTAAGCAGCAAAGGAAGGCCAAGGACATCTGGCAGGCACCAGTCACTCAGAAAGAGAGATGAAACTGATTCTCAGAGAGGGTCCTCAAATGGAACCAGCTTGACCAATACCTAGAATTTACATTTGAGTGTGTAGAAGTCTGAGAAAATTATTTGGGGCACCTTAAAATGCTTAACAATGTTCTTTTATGGCAGCTCTAAAATTGAAGGAATATGGTAAGTCAGACTCCACTAGGAATAAGTGTACCACTTCCATTCTTAGAATCTATGTCAATTTTAAAGCATCAACCAGAAAGCTGAAAAGAAGGCAGTAACTGGGATTGAGAGATTTTACTCAGGCTGTCATCAGTGTCACAAAAATTGAAATTTGGATCTCTTAATGAGGAAAGTTTCTGTGGAATTATTCTGGCTTTCCCTCAATACTTTAAAGTCTATTTCCCTCTCTGCTCTTTATAACTGAAGTTAATCTTAAAGTCATGACAATCTTTAAGTGAATTGAAATGTCTGTATCTTAACTGCCTGGAGAAGTAAATCCTTTCTATAATAGGGCCAGTACAATCTAGAGTCTCAAATGATCTTGGGCATTTAGTTAAAAAGTGACTGGTGCCAGATAATAGGGCTAAATAAATAAAAGTCAAAGGGTTAGAAATCATAATATACACCTACCCAAAGGAGACCCGGGTACAGAGGTGCAATACATAGATTTTAACTTAGCTATAGTAAACATGCTCATAAATATACATGAAAAAATGAAAAATTTCAGTAGAGCATTAAAATAGAAATCAAATATACAGCAAGTAAAAATTAAATCTCACCACATATGCCTAACAAGCAAAAAAGAAGACTTATGCAGCTAGATATAGATCATATAAAATATCCATAATGACACATGGAAGGAATAAACACTGAGATTATATGAGAAAAAATAAAACATAAGAAATATGTGGGTTGAGGGGAAACACCAACATATAAGTAACTGGAGTTCGAGAAATAGAATAGGCAAATGATAGGGTTCACCTAATATTTTCAAAGAAATAGGGAAGAGTTTCAAAATTATAGATAGTGTAAATGAGGAGGGAAATCCTATATGAAAGACCATCAAGCTACTAAATCCAATGTAAAAGGAAGAAAAAACAAATGAAAAGCTATCAGATAAAAAACAATGGTTTCCAAAAAAAGGAAAAAAATAAAAGCCACTTCAAAATAGAAGCCAGAAAGTGAGAGCAATAGAAAAAATTACAACTTTAGAATTCTACACCTAATAAAATGTGCCTTTTACAATTAAATTAAAAGAGGACTCAATAAGAGCTTTAGGAATAAAGGAATAGAGGAAGGTAATCTACTGTGAGACACACATGCCAAAACAGCTTTGAAGGAACATGCCGGGTATTAGGACAATGATCTCAGATAGAGATGACAGTTCTGGGAATGTAGGAGGTACAAAGAAATGGAAACCAGATGGGAAGGTCTTAACTAATATTAAAGGTGTAATTCATACCTTTATGACTCTCTATGACTATAGAATTAAAATAGATGGCTGAAGCAGTCGTTGCATAATCTCCTGTCAACTATATAGAGTGAAGCTGGAGTCTAACCTGTCTAGCAGGGCACAGACGGATGATGTTTCCAGGAGAGTCTGGCCTTCTCATGAGGAGTTTGGGAACTTCATCTCTTCATCCCAAGAGACAGGACTCCTTCGTTCGCTGCTTCATCTTCTCACTGAGCTGACACACTCAAATAGCTGGAGGAGCATTGTTCCAATGCTGATCCACAAGGCTGGATCCACAAGGCTGGTAACCCACCAGCCTGCGATTTTTCTACGTGCTGCATCATTGCTTACGACTTAATGATTCTGAAGAGTGACTTATGGGATGAGTATAGGACTTTGGGACTAATATTGGTCTTAAAGACTTGATGTGGGCTGAGCCCCGGTGGCGTAGTGGTTGTGCGCGGGACTGCAGCCCACTGAGACAGAGGTTCAATTCCAGCAGTGGGGCTGGGCCTCCTACTCCCACTACCGGAGAGCAGTGATGCCAAAAAAAAAAAAAAAAAAAGACTTGATGTGGACTGAGCTGGGATGTTTTCTTAATATACAATTACTCTTTGATATAAAACTCTTTCTTTCACACAAATAAATGAGTGTCACCGGATTTATTTCTCTAGTCAACCAGAACTGACACAAAAGTTGAGGGTGAAGCATCTGTGGAAGTTAGTGATAAGTGTTTTAAGGTTAATGCAGGAAATGGTACATCCATTTAAACTAAGGTTTGATGAGACCAAAGATATAAGTTGTAATCTCAACCATACCCTCACTAAAATAATAGTTAAAGAAATTTTATAACTAACCAACTAATAAGAGAGAAAATGTGATAATTAAAAACATGTAATTAATCCAAAGGGACATAAGTAAGTGAAACAATTAGAAAGCAAATATTAAGAGCATACATTTTGATTCCAATACTTTAGCAGTTATATAAGTGGAAAAATGCAAGCTTCCAATTAAAAGTAAAGATTTTAAAATCTGGAGGGCAAGAAAAAATAACAAAAATATTCTGTTATTTGAGATATATAAAATAGAAGAATACAGTAATATTCAATATAATAGAATGGTTTATTTGGCATTGCTTGGGTTGTGAAAAAACAAGGGTGCCAAGAAAAGGAAAAATAGGGGTACCACCTGGCTAACATAAGATTACATATAGCAATCCTGTTCCCTTATGCCCAATGCCCCAGCATTTTGTGAGAGGAGAACCTTGGTTAGCGACCCCCTTTAGGGTTAAATGACCCTTTCACAGAGGTCACCTGATTTATAAGAGTAGCAAAACTACAGTTATGAAGTAGCAATGAAAATAATTTCTAGTTGGAAGCTAACACACCGTGAGGAACCGTATTAAAGGATTGCGGCATGAGGAAGGATGAGAACCACTGTGCTGGAAGCACCTTACCATTTTCCACGAGACTTTCACTGACCAGACTGGGGGAGCATTTCCAGTTGAGTGCACATGCCCTACAGTGATCTCTCATACTCACACAGGCTGCACACTTTGTTCTACAAATATTTCCACTTAGTCTCTCCATAGACTTAAGTGGTAGTCGCTTTGTCAAATGCCCCTGATTACCATCCCCTCCAAGAAAAAACCCTGAAAGTTTATCATAATAGAATACAATATGTAGAGTTAAGTGAAATTTATTGGAATGACTCTTAAAGCCATAGTCTTTGCAACTCTTAGAACTCTCACCAAATGCTTGGGTGGGAAGAAGCAAAATAGATACATGGAACTATAATGGAGAAATTAGTCTGTCTGCCATCCCTCTGGGTATGTATAAGCATAAGTGGAAGCTATCTGAACCAGCAAGGAAGACTAGCCGCAAGCAGAGTGCATCCTGTGGACACCTGGGATGCCACACACATTCTTCAAGGTTGTGGAAAGCAATTGCGGCAGGAGCGTCATAGGCATCAAGAGCATGAGACAGAACCGTCAGCTTTCTGGCCCAGGTGATAAGTAAATCTGAGTGCCTTAATGAGAGGCTGGCTAGAAGAGTGGGTGGCCTGTGGACATATAACTGTGCTAAAGGGAGTTTGTAACACTTGTGAGGGGATGGATGACACCAAGGACATCCAGTGATGAGAGTTCAAGAACCAGTGTCTCGAGACAATAATGATGTAATGACTTATTGAGGATGGAGGGTTGGAGAGTGTGAGGGGAATTGGGGAACAAACAATGAATGTGGGAGAGGGGAAAGAACATTAGAACTGGTTATGATGACGTATATGGAAGCATACGCTATGTGACTATTATACAAAGAAAACTACTATTGGGATAAAAACAAAACAAATTTGACGAATGATTACCATGACTGAAGGAGGAAGAGTTTTTGCTTAGAGGACATGGAGTTTATGCTAATGGTGGTGGAATAATTTAAAAAGGATATCAACCATGGTTGTGCAAAATGAAGAATGTAATCAAGGGCTCTACATGTAGAAGTTGTTGAAGTGGAGAATGTTTTGTTGGATATATTTTCACCACAATTAAAAAATAATTACACAGATAACAATGAGTGCAAGTAAAAAGAAAATGTTCTAAAATGGATTGTGGCAATGATTGTACAACTCTTCGTGGTATAATTGAACTATTGAATTGTATGATATGTAGATGAAGTGCTAAGAAAACTGGTTTTTGTTTTTTTTTTAAAGAACCAATGTCTCTTCCAAGCTACCTGGCAACAACGCAGCAGACAAAAAGGCTGCTCTTAACATTTCAGAACCTGACTTTCCTAATAAACTCCAGAACTGTGATTACAGTCTGTGAGTTCTGTACTGAACAAATGGTTGGCTTCAGGATACAGCAGAGTACATTAAAGTCAGATGTGTCTGACTTCTGCCTCACAGGAATCAGCCTTCAACTGATATGGTGTTGGATTTTCCTTCACCTTTATTTAGAGAGAGATTCAATCCTTGTGCCATTTTACACCATATACAAAAAAGTAAGCAAACAATTCTTGTTAGGTGCTGTTGAGTCAGAAATAACTCATAGCACCCCTGAGTAAAACAGAAGGAAACTCTGCTTCCTCTGGAACCATCTTCACCATTGTTATGTCTAAGACACATGGAAGATACCCAAACCCCTATCAGACGAGGTAGATTTAATCATTAGTACTAATAGTTATGAAACGTAACCCAATTATAATACTCAGGAAAGAATACTGTTAAAATATAACTGGAAACAAATATATAAAGAAAAAATATAATAAGAAACAAAAGAAATCACTGAAGATGTTTCCTTTGTTTTCTCTTATTTAATTTGATCTCAATATTGGAAAAATTTAGACAACTATTACTTAAAGAGGTTTATTTTTCTCTTATTTCCAATTCTGTCATAAATGTAGATAATATTATAGTTACAGAGCCAGTGATATGATAGCCTTTAATCAGGAAAAAATAGACATAGCAATGAGTTAAAAAAGCAACAATGATTTTTTTCATAAAACAAGAATAACCACCACAACACCTTTAGAATTTCAATTTCAATGTGTGAAGTAACTTGCATCGTTTTAAGAACATAGATGAAGCAAAAAGGTGATTAAAATGATTTCAGAATTATAGAGATTAAAATAAATTAAATAAATTAAAACACTTTATGGTTCTACATCTTGGAAAACATCAAGACCTAAGAAAGTTTAAAATTATTAGATAATATAAGAAAAATACACCAACTCCTAACTTATTGACTACCTCATTGTCTCCATTTTCACACTTACAACAACAGCCAATTAATTCAATTAGTTTGTATATTAATGATATATATCTGGCAGTAAAAAATACCCACGTGCCATTTGTTACAAACACTGCCTGTGATGGTCAAGATTGTATCAACTTGTCTGGGTCGTGAATCCTTATGGCTTAGAGCCTGTGACGCTGTGGATTTTCACTGCTATCATGATGTAATTGTCCTTCCCTTGTGATCTGCTGAAGTCATACCCCATATTTGCATAATGCTGATTTTCACTAAAGACCTATTTTGCAAACCAGTCATTCTGATAAGTGATAGGTTAAATGTTTTTCATTAATGACCTGGTCTTCGCAACTCAGCCCTCATGATTTTTGAATCCAAATGTTTTATCTTCGTTTTTCCTTGTCATTTAGTTTTAGAAGAAATGTACCTTTAATTTTATTTAAGCTGTATTCAGGAGTAATGAAAGTTTTAAAAGAGTCCTAATGCTGCCTAAGTTAGGACCTTGAAATTAACTAAACTGTAATCTACAAAAATTTTATATCAACAGGATCAATCTGAGAACACAGTAAAAGCCTCAGAAAGATCTAGGTCAGACTAGACTAAACCAGAATTTTAAACTTCAAAAGGACTTATTTGTCCTCAGATTTTCACA
Organism: Nesogale talazaci; assembly: GCA_004026705.1. NCBI lineage: Eukaryota > Metazoa > Chordata > Mammalia > Afrosoricida > Tenrecidae > Nesogale > Nesogale talazaci. Next base: position 53,445 of record PVJH01008664.1, on the reverse strand, counting down.
GGTAGATACTCTAAAAATATATAAATAAGAAAGAGAGAGAAAAAGAGAGGCTGTGTTGTTTCCATATGATGAAATAGATGGAAAAGTTTTTAAAAAAAAAACAAACACTTTTGCTTTCAACTTGAAAGAAAAAAAGAAGAAAAGCTCTTCAAAGTTCTCTTAACATGTGCCAAGCATCTATCAAAAGTCAGGCAAGCACTAGATTGCTATTGTCATGCTGTAGTGCACACCACAAAGTACATGATAGAAATGCGGCCATAAAAGGCATCTTTTACATCACTAAACCCAGATGCTTGACTTAAAGAGCAGTTAATATGAGGTTCATATTTCAAAACTTTATTACAATGAACTATCCATAGCTCAGGTAAAGAGAATATCATTGTATTATTTATCACACATGCTCTACCAAACATGAGATGCATAAGCTAGAAATGCATATAGTTCTAATGCCCCAAGCACTTTTATTATTAACGTCATCTACACATAACATAATTATGAGATCTAACTCCTTCCAAAACATAAACAATCGACAGAACAATTAAAATCTGTGCATTCTAATCTGTAGTTTGTTTTTTTTTTTACTGCAATGCTTTATTCATCTCCTGGAAATAATTACAATTAACAAATACAAGAAGAGTCAATCTCAAAAGTATAGCTCTTCCTGTTTCCTATCATCAAGCAGTCAGTGAAAACCTCTAATTTTCACAGCACAGCATCTCTTCTGTTCCTTTCTGTAGTAAGAGAATAACAATCAATCTTTCATTTAGTTTTTTGTGCAAAAAAACAAAACAACACCAAAGTCCCAGAGTAGATTGAAAAGGTCTAAGTTGGCTGTGACACCATCACTTATAAAGCTATAACTAATAGCTTTAAAGAATTGTGAAAATATGCTGTGTATAAAAAGGGCTCAATAAACAACTCTGGGAAATGAATGAGTAAACAAACAAATGTGAAAATTTAACTAAGAAACTACTTTGTGTTAAAAAAAAAGGTAAGAGACCAGTTTTATAAGACCAACAAACAAAAAGTCCAATTGTATTAAATTTTTATAAATAGAAATTTATAAAAAGTAAGATATTTAGAATGAAAAACATTAATACAAAATAATTCTGATATTTGAGTACTCCGAAAATACCCATTGAACAACTTTGCTATAGTTACAGTTATAATTATAAAGTAAATTTTAAGATGGTAGTTATGTATAGGCTATCTTCTCTATTTAAAAATATGTAAAGGGTTCAGACAGCCACTCTTAATCAAGAATTGTCCAAGGTACTATCAGAAATACCATGATATAAATGAAAGGCATGATCTCTGACTGGGCAACTCATGAACTGATCTAAAGAACAAAGAACAGTTCAGAAACATTGGTGATTAGATGCATGTTCGAGGCAATAAGAACATCAAGGAAGATGTACTACAGATGTAGAATTTAAGGTTGAGAATTTGCACAAAGGGGGGGAGAAGGGCATGTCAGACCTGGGGGAATAAGATGTGCAGGAGCTTGCAATAATAAGAATTCAGAATGGCATATCTAGAGGCTAATGAAAAGTGCACGCTGACCAGAGCAGAGCTGAGGCATGAACTGAGAGGTAAGGCTGGATAACCAGATCACGAAAAGCTCTGAAAAAGGCATGAGGCGTTTGACTGGATCGTGTAAGAAATAAGGTACTGCTGGTATTTTTTTAAAAATGAAACTTACTTGTGAAAGTGACACAGGTGGCTTAGAAGAGAGATAAAAATAAGAATTGTTCTTTTGCTTGTTTTTATTTATAATGCAATATTAATTACCCCTGCTTTCCCTGACATTGATAAGAAAACGGATTTGATCATTAAATAATTTATCCCACCTCCTACTTTCCAAGGCTCTGAAATCCTGAGTTAAAAATCTATTGTAATATTTTTACTATGTATGACAAAGAAAATTTGGATTAACATATCAATTAGGAGAATGTATGGTCAATGGGAAGTATCTTATCTAATGATGCCATAATAGAAACACCACAAGTTGTTGCTAGTAGGGGGCACTGAGTTGACTCCAACCTGTAACTACCCTATGCACAACTGTCCTGGGTCGCCCCCACAATTATGCCTCTGCCTAACCCCATCAATTCAGCCATTGCATACATCCCTCTCCATGAGGGCTTTCCTATTTTCCACTGCCCTTCCACTTTATTGAACATGGTATCCTTTTTCAGGGATCGGTGTCTCCTGGAAACAGGCACAAAGTACACTCTGGCCTTACTTTTTCCAACACAAATGAGTTTATTCTTTTAGGAGCCTACTGTATTTTCAATAGTCTCCTTCAGAACCACAATTCATCAATTCCTCTATGGTCTTCCTTATTCAGTGTCCAACTTTCACGTACATATGATGCAATGAAGACTATTAAAGCTTGGGTCAAGGGCACCTTAGTCCTCAAAGTAACATCCTTGCTGTTCAATACTCTAAAGAGGCTTTGTGCAGTAGATTTACCTAACACAACACATCTTTTAACCTATTCATTGCTGGAGTTTCTAATATGTCTCAGCAAGAAGATAGCTTTAAGATGTACCATAAGTACATGGCTATTAAAAACAAACAAACATTTTTTCATAGTTTAGAAGGGTAAAAAACCAAAGTCAGAATTCAGGTTCTAAGGAAAGTCTTTCTCTTTCATTCTGAGTCAATCTCAGGGGGATTATAGTCATCAGTATAGAGTCCAGAGTTATATACATCACATAAGGAGTTACAGCCAGCAGGGCCATGTCAACTGACTACATCTCACTCGTTACAACCCCAGTGCACAAACATTTGTCCACATGAGTGTATGTGTGCAATCTGTGTCAGCTTATACACACACCTTGGTTACCTATTTTTTCTTTTTTATTCCATTTGGCTATAGTCAAAAACTTGCTTGAATTACTACATTCCATGAACACCTTTCAACAATAAATCCCTGTATCTCCTGTAAACACAGAGATGTAGATGTCATCTAGTAGATCCCCCCACGCCCACCCCACTCCAAGTCCCCTGAGTCTCTGCCAAATTAATGCAATAAGTTTCTTGGTCTGTGGCCTACAGTTATGTGTGCCCAAGACAATATTAACTGCTCTTTTGCCCACTATTCATTTTTTTAAAAGTCTCCTCTTCTGAAGTTTTCTTAAGGGAAAATATATAGTTTTGGTAGATATTGAACAATTTGCCTGTAAGATGGATAGTCTTGAATGCCAACTAAGTAAAAAGAAATGTCCAGGAGAAACAACTAAAGAATATTTACAGGTTGCAATTATCTCTCCAGTGGCTAGTAAATTTGACAAAGCCCCAGCAAGAAAATTTCTGAAGTACTGATAAAATATGTATTTTATCAAGAATGTGCAGTATACCAAAAATGTCCAATAACAGAAAATTGGCCTTACTCTCAAAATAGCCTTAGTTTTCAAAAACAATTGAAGTATAATAGAGAACAAGAATTTCAGTAGATACTAAATTACACGACGCTTTCTAACAGAATGTTCTTTATTGCCCAGCTATTAAACCAAGGGATCCTGCTTGTGCAGTGGGTTAAGCTCCAGGCTGCTAACTCCAAGGTTTGTGGTTCAAATGCAACAATCTCTATGCAAAAAGAAGATGAAACTGTCCCATGAAAGATTTACAGTTCCATAAGCCCTAAGAAGTTAATTCTACTTTGTCCTAATTGGTCAACAATAGTAAGAATGAACTTGATGGCAATAGATCTTTTGTTTAGGGCTTGGGCTCAAAATATATGATAGATGGTTCAGTAGTTAAATGATGAATAATTGTTATCTTTATGCTAAGCCACAAATATAATATTATAAGAACAAATCAAGAACTTGCTCGAATTTCATTTTAAAATACATTGTTACATTACATATTGTGGTTTTTGTTACATGTCTTAAAGTGAAATTACTTACATATGGCTCTTCTATTCATGTCTTTCTCTAACCTTGACAATTATTGGGGGTCAGCGTGAGGTGCCATTGAGTAAGTTCTAACTCAGAGAGATCCTATGGACAAAGCCCTTAACCCTCCTCACAAGTTTTGCTTTGCTTACGGCCAGTTTTGCAGACACTCGTCAATTTATCTCCTTGAAAGATTTTCTCTTCTTGGATGATGATCTACTTTACCAAACATAATGTCCTTCTCCAGGAAGCAATTTGCAAATACACTGTGTGAAGGACTAATCAAGAGTATTAGTCCATTTTGCCACCTCAGCAGCAGAAAGAGAGCATTTCATGAACACCATGAAAGAAGAACCACAAGGGGAGCACTGCAAGATGCTTTTCCATGAGGAAGAGTCACCATAGATTCCAACCACAAGATGCTGAGAGAGAGCAGAGGGGCTGTGCTAAACCCATGCGGCAGAGGAGACCAGTAACACCAGGACCCTAAGACTGAGGCAGAGGCCAAAGAACCATATACCTGAGAGGAGAAGGACCAAATGGAACCATGCCTCCGGGCATGGCTGAGAAGATCCTTATGGAATAAAATAACTCTATCTTTAACATTTCATTACCTACAGCTTCCCTAATAAATGACATAATCATGTGTACTCTATGTGGTTGACTAAATAAATTATCAAGCCTAGCAGAGAAGTGCACTGCTGCAGGGAGGGACATTTACTGTCAGACTGAGTAAAGGAGGCTGGAAGGTGAACGCACACTAATGTTATTCCTCCTAGACATCATCCTTGTACAGAGAATGAACTGCATTCTCGTACTCATTTTTGTAGGCACAAGAGTCAGATACAACCTTCAAGCTATGCCCTCAAGTCACAAGAAGTAAGTTGCTCCATACCTAGAGGAAATGCCATCTTGAAAATGAATAGGTATGAGTTTGAGTGAAAGGAACCATATTTGAGGGAAGAGGTAGATAAATTAAATTAGTCTGTACTTGGATGTAAACAAGATAAGAAAATCACTCTTACATCAGAGTTCTTTGTAAGAAACTAATTTTAAAACAGCACTGTATTTTAGCTAGATTTTAGGAATGCTCTTTAAACCACTTTTGGAAATATTTGACAAATATGAAAACAGAAATTAAAATATATTTGCACATAATGGTAATACAAAGATTGGTGTTAGGTGTCATTGAGTCTGATTCAACTCAGAGCAACTCAATTTTCAACAAAATGAAACAGTGCACCATGCACATAATTATATTTATGTTTGAGTACCCTATTTTAGCTACTGTGTCAATTCATCTTGTTGAATAACTTCCTCTCTTTTCGCTGCCACTCTACTTTATCAAACAAGATGACAAAGCCAGAGGCTGACTATTAAAAGGATCATCAAATGTTTATAGGAAAGTTCTGGTTGAAGGGGGAGAAAATTAAAAGAAATTAACAACAGCAAAATATGACCTTGAGTCTCTCCCATCTTAATCTCTAGTCATACACTGAACACTAATGACAGTTGACCTGTTGAGCTGTGGAAGGAAATCATGAATGTCACTCATAGAGAAAGCAAAAGGTCATTAAAAATAAAGAAAAAATACCAAAATGTATGTCAGCATAAGCTAAAATTGGCCTTAATCATAGAGTAGCTATGGCAAATATAGAGCATGGTATAGTCAAGAACTGAACATAAGATTTTAAAAGGAACATAGAGGAGACAAAGTAAAATATCATAGTGCGATATCTAAAGAACTATAGATAGGAAATTAAACAGCAATCGCACACCCAGTGTTCAATATATCTAAAACTGAAAGAACTGAAGAAAGAATTCAAGCTTAGGTTTGCAATAGAATCAAATTCTAAGAGCAAACTATTGAGTAGTACAGAATGTACCAAAATTATAGATATGCATATAGAGTCACTGCACCCAAAAATATTCAACCATTTCAAGAGGTGCATATAACCAAAAACCAGTGGAGATATTCAAGGTCAAAACAAGACTCCAGAAGTGTTGGAATAGCAACTGAGATGTTTCCACAAGGTGATAAAGCACTGGAAGCACTCACTCATCTCTGCCAAGAAATGTGGAAGACCTGACCAAAGGTCTGGGACAGATCCATCAGAAGAGCCATTCCGAAGTAAGGTGATTCAACAGCTATGTTCAAGCCATGGATTAATACTGTTAATATTGCATGGAAGCAAGAGCATGCTGAAGATTATCTAAGAACATTGCAGCAGTAGATTGACAGGGAACTGTCACAAATTCAGGTCAGATTCAGGAAAGGAACTGGAATATGGTATATCAATGCTAATGACAGCAGGACCTTAGAACAAAGCACAGAACACACAAAAATTGTTTATTTATTTGAGTTTTATTGGCTATGCAAAAGTATAAATATATGTACATCATAACAACTATGGATAAGTTTAAGAAGAATGGAACTCCCAAATATCACATTGTGCTTATGAAGATCTTCTACATGGCTCAAGGAGAAGTTGTGAGGAAAAAAAAAAAAGGGAATATTGCATAGTTTAAAATTAGGAAAATGTGTGCCAAGGTTGTATCCTCTCATCATATTTTGTCAATCTAAATTGAGCAAATCATCAGAGAATTTGGATTCTATGAAGAATAATGTGGCATCAGGATTGGAGGAAGGCTTAGTAATAATAACCTGTGATATGAGAACACACAACCTTGCTTAGAGAACGTACAGAGGACCTGAAGTACTTGCTGATGAAAATCAAGCATTTCAGCAAGGATCAGGACTCAATGAACAGAAGATCTAAATCCCGGCAATGGGACCAATATATAATAATCATTATAAATGGAGAAAGGATTGAAGTTGTGAAAGATTTTATCTTCCTTGGATATACAATTTTGTTAGTCCGGGTAGACTAGAGGAACAAATTTCATAGACATGCATATGGATATAAGGAAAGGCTTCATATACAAAAGAAATGGAGCACTAAGCATCCCAGCCCAGTCCAGTTCAAAGTCATAAGTCCGATATCAACCCATATGTCCAAAATCAGTCTATAAAGTCTCCTTCCGACTCACAAAGTCACAGGTCAGTGGGTGCAGAATTCTGGCGCTGGCAGGGGTCTCCCCATGGCTCCTCACTTCGAGGGCTCAGGTCCATCAACAGCCTGCCACTCTAGCTTCAGAGGTCTGGCTCCATCAGGGAAAGGCCGTGTGGTCTCTCCACCGGTTCCTCCAGCTTCTCGGATGCTGCTAGCTTGTCTTTTCCGTGATTCCTCGTCTCTGAGACTAACTCCCAACAACTGGGGAAGATAGCATCTCATCTTCACGAGGGAAATATCGCAAGATTTCCCAGAAGTCTCAGGAGAAAGCCATGCCCTAGAGCCTCAATAGCTACTCAATAGCTATCTCCAGATTAACAGGCTAGACTCCACCCCTACATCTCAATCATGAAATTAACATACGCACATGACTGCCACAACAATCAATGCTCATAGAAGCAGCAGTCAAGAGATGAAAAGATATACACTGCTTTGGGTAAGTTTGCTGTACAATAGCTCTCTAAAGTGTTGGAAAAGTAGAAGTTTGATGTGATGACCACAAGCCATGGTGACACATTGATATTCCACCTAATCTTTACTAAGGACCCATGAAATTTTATTAGTCATTTGAAAATGAGTATGAGAAGTATGCAGAAATTCTGTGAACTAACAAAAGAACTCTGGGACAGGAACTCAGCCTGAAGCCAGGGAAAAGTTAACAGAGAGGATTGGCTGCTTTAGCCATTCCTCTGAGTTCAAGAGAGCCATCTCAGAAGCAGAGAGGAAGAATCTTGTGGGCATCAAGAAAAAAAGAGTCTGATGTGGATATCACCATCTTAATCTTAGTGTTAATAAAACAGCCACCAAACTTAAGTGATCCCTTGCCTGGGATCATTTGTTTATTAAGGAAAAAGAGGGGCTTTTGGCTGCATGCTCTGACTCCCCAAGGTAATTATCTTGAGCAATGCCTCTTCATGATATTTTAGCCAACTCTTTCTACATCAGCATTGCAGTTGTCCAGTATCAGGGAATCTCTTCTGATAGAGATGTACATAAGAACAAGACCCTGCTGACCTCATCCAAATAATCATTCCTAGCTGTGAGTTCATTCAGGGACCACAATGTCCACCCATCTTGGTGACGATCTTCCTCTTTATTGCTGACCCTCTACCTTACCAAGCATGGTGTCATCCTCCAGGGACTTGTCCCTCCTGATCACATATTGAAACTGAACTTCTCTCAATGCAAGTATATTTGTTCTTCTGCCACACTGCAATGCTTTCCATATTCTTCATCTACACAGCACTTCAAAAACATTAATTTGGCTTTTGTCTTCCTTATTCATGATCCAGATTTCTCATAAATAAATAGCTATTATTGAGTCAATGCTGATTCACAGTGACTATTTAGGACAGGGTAGAACTGCCTCTATGAGGTTCTGAGAGTGTAGTAATCCCCTTTCTTTCTTCTCTTAAGTATGAGATGATTTATGAAGCCAAGATGTAAGTCAGACTCATCTTGGTTCTCGCAGTGAAATCTTTGTGTTTTAACACGTGAAAGAGTATCTTCTGCAGCAGATGTGTCCAATATAATTAGATTTCTGATTTCTCCTTCCAGGGGCATTGATGGTGCATCCAAAAATATGGATTCATTGACAAATTTAGTGTTTTTATCATTTATCACAATGGAGCTTATTACATTTTGGTAGATTTTGCTTTTACATGCAGTTCCAATTCCTACCAAAGGTTGTAGTTTTTCATCTTCATTGGTATGTGCTTAAGGTCCTCCTCACTTCAAGCAATCAATGTTATGTCATCAACATTTTCAAAGCATTTTCCTCAAATTCTAATGCCGCACTCTTCTCCTTCAAGTCCTCTTTAAGATTACTTGCTCTGTACATAGATTGAATAAGTATTGTGAAATGATACAACAGTGGCACACGCCTTTCTGGATTTTAACCAGTGCAACACTCCACTTGTTTAAGTTGAACACTGGATTCTTGTTTTATGCACATGTTCTTCATGAGCATTATTAAGTGCTCAGGAATTACCATTCTTCTCAATGTTATCTATAATTGACTATGATACACACAATCAGATGCCTTTACACAGTCAATGAAACAAGGTAAAATTTTCAGGTATTCTCTGCTTTCATTGAAGTAGTATGAATATACTATGACAAATTCTAAAACGTGCATGCAGTCCAATTTTGTAAATAGTTTGGAACCTGTCTTTGTCCACTTGTTTTTAATCTTAGCTGTCTATTCACTTCAAAACAGTTGAACTTTTGAGAAGAACAGTATGGCTTACCAATCTGAAAGTAATTATTATCTAGTCCTATGCAGAAAAGAAAGTTGGCAGACTCATAAAGCATACAAGGTGGAACCTCAAAAGAAAGGTCTGGTGATCTACTTCTGTAAATGACTACAATCAAGATAATTCTATTGAGTTTCTCTTCTGTAATACAAAATTAGCTTCTTGGAAATATTAATCGCCTTTCTCCCCATTTAATTTCAAATTATATTATCAGAAAATCCTCAGGATGAACTTTGCCACTATGAATCAGAATCAATTCAAGGGGAATGAAAGGGTTAGATTTTCAAGTGGATAATAGATAGAAAACACTGTATGTTTGAAGACAAAAACTCTTTCCTGATAACTCTTGAAAATTCTCACTTTCCATCACACTGCTCAAGAGCTTACCTAATGAGAGATAAAATCACAAATGGATTCATTTATTTTTCACACATCTCTTTAACACAAATGTAAATTATTCATCTCAACTATATTAATAGGCAGTCTTTGGATGGCACAAATAGCTAAGTGCTAATTACCAGGAGCGAGGCTGGAGGTTGTGATCCACCCAGAGACTCATGAGAAGACAGGTGTCTGAAAGGGCACACCATGAAAACGCTATGGGACAGCACTGCTCTGCAGACACAGGGGTCACCATAAATCGATGACTCAACAGCGACTTACAACTACAACTTCATGCCAATAACTAATCTTTGATATAAGTGGGTCATTAGATGCAAAACACCTCGCTTATGAAAGATGTAAATATTTTAAAGTGCATAATATTGTTTCTTAGCAGTCAAATTCTTACCTGACTTCATAACACCAGCCATCATCTACTTATTTATACATATATGATTTCAGTAAAAATGTGTCTCAGAGGAACTCCATCACCAACTTTACATGGGACCATGTGCTTAGGTGGTTCTCTGCCAACTCCCTTTCTCCCACACCTGATGTGTAGACCTGTGTGAGGATTCCCAGGAGAACCCACAGAAGGCCATTGGCTGCACATCTGTTCCAGTGCAGTCTGAGGTTCTTGATGCCAGGTTTTACCCATTTAATTACAAAAAAGAGTGTGGGTTATATGACAATGAAGACACTAATGTTGGTTTCATATGGAAATTGAAAGCTAGACATGCATAGCAAAAGCATATTAGTGATTATTTAATTAATTAAGGAATATTACCGTAACACAAATAGAAGACCACCAAAAAATCAGGTAAAATAATGATGACATTTACTCTTAAAATGTTGAGGTTCCAGGTCTTTTTTTAAGTCTTATAAAGCAACTAGAATAATAGGAATCCAATGGGGAAAGTAGGGCAGGGTGGTGCAGAGAGGATATATCAAGGAGTCCAAAAATGAAATTTAATGAAAATAAAATTTTGCCATTTATTTGAATTATAGAATCTATGACTATTTTAATGATGATGAAAGATAAGTATGCATAGCATTGTATCTAAAATATTTAAATAAATGGGAGATATATTACGCTACTTGGTAATTAGAATGCTTATGAAATAATGATAAACTTCAGATACTCATAGATGCAAACTAAGATGTAGTAAATTACTTAATAAGGCCATGCTAGCCATATTTTTAAATGAAAAACTTAACCTAAGAAAATCTTTTGAAACTTTGTTAATTCTGTCTATTTCAGAAACATCTGTACCAATGTTTTCTTTCTACTAAAATAAAAAAAAAATTTTAAAAATATTTAACCATAAGTTTAAGTAATTTAATCTCTATGACCATGCTTAACCCCTTGGTCAGAAAGGTGCTCATTGTTTAGCAGTGAACAGGTATTAGCACCTCACTTCATCAGATCACTACATAGATTCCAAAGGCAAAGATCTTTCCCCTAAAAAAAGGAGGTAGGAGGTATATTGAATAAAATCACTTCCACATTTTATTTTTAACAGAAGAAAAGAACACCCAATAGGATGTTCATAATAACCTATGGCTCACTTTTCTCTTTACTTCCCTTCTCCCTTCTTGATTTTATTTTGTACCTCTGATTGTAGCTACTAGAACTTTTATTAAAATGGAAAGGGTTAGTTAAAGTAATTATCAGTAGTCATCAGTTCAAGGTAACTTCTATACTACTCATTCAAAGTGGTAACATTTTTCAGTTATATTACTGATTAATATCTGCCATTTAAGAAAAGAAATATAATGAAGGATTAAGGTATTATAATACCTTAAGGAGCACAGAATTTAGAGACAGACTCTGGCTAGTCTGCTGAGTTTCTCATTCACTGTGGAAAAACCATATAAAATGTGTGATCTTCACTTATTTTATCCTTGAAGTAATATCCATGTATATAGTTTGAAGGTAAGCCTCCTCAACATGTAATAATAAAAAATCTAACAAGAACGTACTTAAATTATACAGGATCAATAACTCCTGGAGAAAAGATGGTGAAAGATTCTCATTGCATATTTTCCAACTAATTTACCATCTCACTAACTGGGAAAAATCAAACATTTAAATCAACTTTTATTCTATTGAATAATATTAAGAGTAAAGATGCCTAAATAGATTAATTTTTTTTCATATGGGATATAAATAAAGTCCAACTACCATCAATCACATCCACATAAGAGGTCTCTCTCAGAACCTTTATACTAACTTATAAAGATAACTTAATCACTGACACCCATTTGTCCTTACCTGACTCTGTCCAGGTTTTGCTTTAATTTATTCTTTTTTTACATTTTTCGTAGGTGCATGGTAAGTTGGAGCTAAAGAGGACCTTACAAACCCAAACGCCAATCTTCCCTGTGACAGGTGAGAAAAGTTCAGCTCTAAGACCACACATGCCCCCTCGTCAAAGTTGTGCAGCTCATTATTGACTGAGCTGCGTGCATCCAGATCTATAGACTTCACTGTCTATGGAAGCCATTGATATTACAAGAAGCCATTACCTCTTGAAGAACTCTCTTCATCTTCAGTAGCAAGGTCTTGACTGCAGTGCAGTCCTGCAACATCAGTCTGAAAGGCAGGGACTCCATGCCTCCGCTGTCTGCCACACCTGGCAGGGGCCAGTCTGAAGACGGACTGCTGGGCAGGCGGTTGACATGGGAGCATCTGGCTTCCTGATCAGTGTCTTTTGTTAACGTCAGGGAAAGGTTCCTATCAAGAAATGAAAGAATGAAAATTACAATGCAGCCTGTTCAGAGCAGTATTTTGAAGCTGCTGCTCAATGTTAGGAGGGAGGGAAGGAATATTTCCTAGTTGCACATATTTCCCTCATGTTAGTCTCTGAAAAATCTGAAACTTTTTGTAGGCATTATGAAATGGGTGAATAGCCTATTGAATGAAAAGATTCAAAGATAAGCACGAGTTTTGATTTTCCCTAATTTGTACTTTATTTATACCCAGTACAATGTGTTTACATTGACTTTCCTCTTTTAAAAATGTTGAGAGTCAACAAAAGTAACTGAAAGACAAAGTTCGCTCTAAAACTTTCTGAAATTATACTGCATAAAATTAAAAGTATGATGAAATTATGAAACTGTATAAAACTATTAAATTAAAAGCATAAAACTATGCTTTAGAATTAATTAAGAAGAAATATTAACCATATTTAATGAAAACAAATTTTTGCCATTTTTTCAAATTATAGAATCAATGACTATTTTAATGATGATGAAAGATAAGCATGCATAGCATTGTATCTAAAATATTTAAATAAATGGGAGATATATTGCTCTACTAGGTAATTAGAATACTTATGAAATAATGATAAACTTCAGATACTCATAGATGCAAACTGAGATGTAGTAAATTACTTAATAAGGCCATGCTAGCCATAAGTCCTTCAGTCATAATCCTTTATGTGATGTATCTTTCTATGCCTGTGGTTACAATCCCATTTGGGAAGGAGTTTTCTGCCATGATAAATTATTTACTTGGGCATACTGTCTACTGAAAGACAAAAACCATACTCAAAATGATTTCACATTCAAAATCTTAGGAGTCATATCTGAAGCAGGAGTAGAGAGAGAAACCTCAGGGTTATTTAAAGAAAAACAAGTTCATGGGCTCTGTGTGAAGTGACTGTGCCTGAGTTCAGAAACATCAGACACTGTCGCTCAGAACTGTGGGAGAGAGCCAAGGAGCTGGGTCGAGTCCAGAGACTGAGGCAAGGGAACCAGGATACAGAATACAGGAGTAGTGCTGAGACTACAGTACAATTAGACAGGGCTGTTGAACTTCCTGCATCACAGAGACTAAGGCCAAGAGACCAAAAGGTGGACAGACTGGGAACGAGAGAGAGATTTGCTTAATGCCTCAGGAGAAGTGCTGCTCTGAACCAATATGGCTGAATCTATACAATGACTGGGGGAAGGGGGGCGGGTGTAGAGGAAGGGTGTCTCACTGCTATCAAGTCAATTCTGACTCAGAGTGGCCCTTGTGAATATGGTCTGTGAGTTGTGTGTGACCACTGCCATGGCTTATGGAACCTAGCATAGAAATATAGGACCATGGGCGGAATGACTGGTGTTAGAGGAGGTAAAGAAGAATGGAGTATTGAAACATGTCTGATCTCTGCCTCATGGCAAAAAGAAAGACAAAGGAAGTCAGATATGGCCCATCTATGTGTATATTAATTTTGCTTGAATAGAGGTTCTGGTATTGGTATTTTTAAAATATTTTTATTGGGTGAATGTACATTTCCCATCACAATTCATACATTCTTCCAGTGTGTTAAGCACATTTGCACATATGCTGCCATCATCAGTTTGAAGGCATTATCTTCACACTTGAACCCTGAGCTACTCTCCTCATTCCTTCCCCCTCCCTCTTCAGCCTGCCCTCCCTAAGAACCCTTGATATGTTATAGATTATTTTTTCTATATCTTACATCATCCTCTATCATCCCTCATTCAGTTTTGTTATTTGTCCCCCTGGGAGGGGGTTTTAGATCGATCCTTCTAATCAGCTCCCTCCCCCCACCACCCACCTGCAATCCTCCTGGTATCTCTATTCCCCTTGTTGGCCCTGGGGGGTTTATCTACCCTGGATTTCCTGTAGCAGTGTGCATGCTCTTGTCTAATCTGATTAATACAGAAGATTTTGAGTCATGATAGTGGGGCGAGGGAAGCATCAAAGTACTAGGGGAACGTTGTGTGTCTCATCAGTGCTATACTAACTGACTGGCTCATTTATTCCCTGTGACACCTGTGTGAGGGGATGTCCAAATGCCTACACATGGGTATGAGATTCCAGTATTGTATTCAAGAGATTTCCCTTTGGAGGTCACTATTCAACTTGTAAAAGAAAGAATGTTAAGATGCCAAGGTTATATTTTCCAAGATCAGGTAGATCTATCAGTGATTTCCTACATCAATTTACTTACTCACATTTAGGGTAAGGTATGGGGTAGAGATAGGAAGCTAATTAGTCTAACGCTTGTTTCCAAGGCCCAACAAAGTTATAAATAAGAAAATGCATCCTCAATTAATTCTGATGGTTTTGAAACAGTAGAATTCATTTGTTGAACTACTGGATAATTAGTAAACACAATTTTGTACCATTGTGATCTTGTAGGTACTTTCATAGACCATAGTTGACCTTTGGTAAGATGGAAACCATAGTTTCCTTTTAGATATATAATGGAATAATAGGTGAATAGTCATAGCTAGCATCATTTCTGGAGTATTGTGATAGGGAAAGCACTCTGCGTTAATTTTATGTATGTTAATTCATTCAAATCCAAGAGATTGTTTTATTGAATATTTTCCTATCACACACAGTAAACCTTGGTACAAGGAATTAACTAACTATTCTAAGAGTTGAAGAGATAGCAAGAAGTGATCCCAAAATGAATTAGCCTAAGCAATCTTGCAAGAAAAGATTTACTATTATCATAATTATTATAGTTTTCTAATCATGTGATATTGTCACAGTTACTGTTTCCTGAGGAGTCATACAGGGGTGTTTGGTGTTCAGTCTGCACCTGAAAGACAGAGACTCTGTGCACTAGCGAATGAGCCCTGCCAAGTTTCAGGCCCTTCCAGTCCAGTCCAAGGCCATAAGTCCAATACCTCCCATAAGTCTGATACCATTCCATAAAGTCCTCTTAAGACCCATGAAAAATAAGCAATAATGCTAAATGCAGAACAATCACAAGTCAGTGGGTAGAAACTCTTTGGATCATGTGATGTTATGAGCATCTCACTGCTGGCAAGAGTCTCCACTTGGCTTGTCTGAGTCCAAGGTTTCTTGGTGCCTCTGGGTAGGTCAATGTGGCTTCTCCTCAGAGATGTCTCACAGGGAGCCAGCCTGGTTAGACGCATCTCTCAGGCAATGAGCAATGTCAGTAGAAAATCTCCAAGGAAGCTCTCCATGAATCTCTCACCCCCAGAGAGGAAAAATCACCGGATTTCCTAGTATTCTCAGGAGAAGGCCATGCCCACACAGAGATCTCATTGGCCAGCCCCAGATTGACAGTCTAGACTCCATCCTGACACTCTGAATCCTCAAATTGACATCAGATTAGTGACTGCCACAGTGGGTACTATGAATCCCCTTTCTGCATTAAGGGATTGGAGACTTAGGAGATGAAGTCACATTTTTGTGGTCATATAGCTAACAGGTGGCAGAGCTGAGCATGAAATCCAGCAGTGGAACCCTAGTTCTAAACATTACTACGTGATGCTTGTTCTCACGTGGGAACAAGCAACCAAATCAAGAAAATAAGAAATACTATGTCTTCAGTTTTACAATGGACTACTTATATTTTCTCTTTAAAATATATGCTTTACCTGGCTTCAAAATGTCCATGTGAAAACAAAATTGAAAGAGAATAGAAAATTCCCACCAAATCTTTTGAAGTTTCCTTCTCTAGTCATTCTTAAAGAATTCTGTCCTAGTAGTAACACACTAATGCTCTCAAGGTGATTTTTTTCTAACGATGTATAGGAATAAGAAATGACAGTGAATATAACACTATTTTATTATATAGTAGAGTTTCTAAAGATTTAATAGGTCAAGTTGCTAGATGGATGTCCAGCATACACCTAGTATTAGGTTAAGTCAGTCAAACTTCTATCAAGAGTACTTGAATAAATACATAAAATGAGTGAAGAAAGAACACACACACTTCTTTTTGATAATGTAGCTATACAACATATGTGTATAAAGAACTTCTGCAGAGTGAACTCTGAAGCATTTGAGGGCTGTCACCCACAGTTTAAAGTTTCCCTGCTTTCATACAGCAAAACACTGAAACAAACACCTTGATGTCTTCTTTTAATTCACTTGTTTACTTATCCTTTTTGTGAATCCTTATCCTTTTTTGTGAATTGAATAAACAGAGAGATCTGGTAAAGCTTTCAGGAACCAGCTAATTGTGAAGGTGTGAAGTTCTAAAACTGTATTTCCGGAAACAGAAAGAGGCTTGGATAATTGCAGCTAATTACTTATAACCTGAAGCATCTCTGACATTTTCAGATAGGAAATAAAAGAGGGGAGGATATACCCAGGACTATGTTTAAAACTAAAAGTATCCATTTATTTCAAAATTTTGAAACTTGCAAATCTTCTGGATTCACCAAAGAGAATGACAGTATTTTTCCTCAATTTTTGCTAACACATCGTGTTTGGCAGCGTATTCATTACTGACATTGCAGAGATCAATAGAAGTCAGTCAATGACCTCAAGAGGCTCATGGAAATTATATATTTCTTAGTTATAAATTTTAAAAAGTAGGGACTGAGCCCTGGTGGCGTAAGTGATTGAGTGTGGGACTGCGGCCCGTAGATTTGGTGGTTCAAAGCCAGTGGTAGCTCTCAGGAGCAGCACTGGGTAGTGCCCACGACCACCAGAGGCAGTGATGCCCCCTCCAAAAAAAAAAAAGAAAAGAAAAAATTTTAAAAATAAAGACAAAAAATTGCCAAGAATGTAAAAAAGAGTCCTTTATCTTGAAAATACATTGCTTCCACATGAAAAGCATGTGGTAAGAGGGTCACAGTAATGGAATCCATTCTTCATCAAGGGACAGGCAGTAAGTGAATCAGGATATTAAACAGGCTGCATATCAGCTGCATGGGCCAGCACGGCCTGCTGTGTTCATGTCTGGCCACTGTCTTCCTTTTAATTACTGGTAGGTATTCCTTACAGCTTGTTCAATATCTTGAATATCGCTCTTGAATCAAAACTTGAATATCAAGTTTTTAACAACAGACTCAAATGTTTCAGGATGAGTTAAACGAAGAACAATATCTGTACTGATGAGAAAAGGAGGAAAATACCCAATATATGGAGCCACAAGCTATCACAGACAACTCTTAATAAGGCCAGTGAGAACAGAGAAAGGTTTGAGCACTCTTTTTCTGGATCAGCAAGGTCTGCCAGAGTGTACAATCCAAGCACTTGGGGATATATAGTGCTCTGTCTGCCAACTCTGAATTATTATAGTTTCAGGAAACTGAGCAATACATTTTAGATCAAAAAACGATAGTCTCTAAACTTAGTGGTGATGGTGGGGGTAAGATAGTGAAACCAAAACAGTGATCCATTAATCACCATAACGACTGCAAACAAAAAACAATGACAATGTAATCTCCACTGAGCACATTTATATACAGTTCCCCCTCTCAGTGTCAACTCCATGAATCTTCGGAAGAATTTCTCAGTCATATTTACTCATCCCTCCTTCTTTGAATGTTGTTCAAATCTTTATAACATAATAACAAATCATTCCACTAAATGAAGTCTTATGTACATTTTTAGTCCACAAGTGCCAAGACAACAAGGATTTTACAATTAAGAGCAAAACTCATATACATTAAATCTGATCTTGAGACAATAAAACTTGAGTTCATCTGGTATGTAAAAAACATTTAAGGTTAACTACCATACAGACCTGGTTGGCTTTTTCCATTGTCCACCGGGATTGTTTCGATCAAACTAATTTGAAAAGTTCTGCTACATTTTAGTTGTTTCTGTATGACTGATGCATTTAATGGGAGAATGTATAGCCTGTGGAGTGGTTAAAGGATTCTTCCTTATCAGAGTGAGAAAAATTTATTTTCTCCTGTTGTTACAAGCAGCAATACAATTTTGAGAGCCAGGAACATTCTTCCCCCACACATATGCACTTCATTTGAAAACATCCCAATAAAATAGCTGACATGACTAGCAAATGATAAGATCATGTAAGTTGCACAGGGTTAAGGTTCTTACCTGTCATCTGAGCTATTCTGTAGTTAGTGTGCTGACACCAAATGTCTATGGTTATCAGCCTGGAGGAGATTGACATACTTTACAGTGTGACTATCATTTCTGAACCCAAATCACCAGGAATGGGAAAGTAGACATCATCAATATTCATCAACACAATAAATAGGAAAATCCTTAACTATCTTCTAAGCTTCATTAGGAATATTTACAAGAATCAAAAACAACTAACTTGGGGAACGTTACTATTGTTTTAACCACATTTCAAAAAGATACAGGGTACTAACATGAGTTTAATCTTAGCTTGGATAATTCTCCTTTGAAGCAGAGGCACATTATGTTAACAAATTGGCATTTCAAAATCTAACATACACCTGTCTGTTTCAGAAACAAACCATAAATTATATATATATATATATATATGATAAGTAATCTATATAAAACTGTTTATCAGAAAGAGTCAATTTAGGAAAAGGCTTCTATCTCAAACTGTTTTATTACTGGACATTTAACATCATCTATAGAAGAGATGATACTATGGCCTCCCTCAATGGCAGTGTGACCTCTGCTAGCTGCACTTTGGACTGCGATCTGGATCAGCGCAATGTGCAACCACCAGCAGCCCTGCAGGAAAGAGACTGAACTTTCTTCTCCTGTAAAGAGTGGGTCAATATGCACCAGCATTGAATGGATGCACTGAGTTTTGTATTATAGCCTAATCTTTACAAGAACTTTTAAGTCCTGCACTATTACCTGTAAGGTCAACAATTCAAACCCACCAACTGCTCGCTGGGAGGAAAACCAGAGGAAAATAAGGCTTTCTGCTCAGGTAAAGATTTACCACCTAGGAAACCAGCCTGACCTTTTCTACCATGCTGTATCAGGTGGTTATGAGTTGGGATTGACAAAGTGTCTGTGCATTTGGTTTGAGAGTGATACATCTGGATTTAGCTGCATCAGCAAACAAAAAGGTAGTGAAATCACAGAGTCAGATTTATCCTGCTTGTTGATCATTGTTTTCCTCAAGATCTATGCACACGTGAGTTTTATAAGTACTTCAATATTTGTATGGATTGATACTGTAACTGCAACAACGAACTCCAACATGACAAAGATCAAGAATGGGATATAGAACTAGGCAGTGTTCCATCCTGTTGGACAGTGCTGACAGACTACACTAAATCAATGAAACCTAACAACATCAAACACATAGTAAGAAATCTATCTCACACATCCTATCAGATTAATATATAACATGTTCCAATGGAATACTCCTCAAATTTATGTTAGCTCATCAGTTATCCAGAGGCAAACCTATCCAAAGTAGCCAAAACACTCTGGAGTCAAAGTGTTAAGGGAAGATAGAAAAGATTAGCAAATAGGAAGAAACAATAACGTGAATTTGAGATTACATTTCTGAGTATTAAATCTGTGAGTGACTATGGTTTAGAGTGGAAGACTTAGTCCATATATCAATCTCCATGTAAATCCAGTGTCCATTGAACTTCTGTTGCTTAACCGACAGCTTTGTCCATTGGCGAGGTACATTAGAGAGTGAATTTTTGTCACTTCCTCGACAAGTCCAGGGGAGAGGCATAGACCTTGGAGACTTGCCTTGAAGTGTGCTTAATGATAATTGAAGTGTTAGGGTCACACTTCAATAGGCCCATGCAGAATTTGTACATGGATCAGGAGCAGTTGTACAAACAGAGCAAGAAGATACTGCCCACTTGAAAACCAGAAAAGGTATACATCAAGCTTGTATCCACTCACCATATTTCTTCAATCTCTGTGATGAACAAATAATCAGAGAAGCTGGCGTATATGAAAGAGAATGTGACATCAGGAGTGGAGGAAGGCTTCTTAACGACCTGAGTTATGAGAACACACAACCATTCTGGATGAAAGTGAGGAGCACTTGCTGATAAAGGACACGGACTGCAGTCTACAGTGAGGGTTGTAACTCATTGTGAAGAAGGCCACGATGCTCACAACTGGACCAATAGGCAGTATCAAGATAAATGAGAAAAGAGTGAAGCTGCCAAGGATCTTGTTTTCCTTGGATTCACAATTATTGCTCAGCAGTCAAGAGATCAAAAGACAAAGTTGAATGGGCTATTTCTGCAAAACCTCTTGAGAGTATGGAAAAGCAAGGCAGTTCCTCTGCGGACTAAGGTGTACCTGACCCATCTCCTGTTATGTTCAATTGCCTCATATAAATGTGAACGCTTCACATTGAATAAGGAAGCCAGAAAAGAACACGTGCATTTGAACTGTGCTGGCCATGGATATTGAAAGTACCAAAAGGACAAACAAGTGTGTCTCGGAAACAGTATGGCACAATATGTTTTAGAGGCCAAGGCTGGGAGATGTCATTACAAACATTATCAGGAGAAACTAGACCTGGAAGAAAGATTCAGGTTGGGTAAAGTAGATGGGCAACAAACAAGATGTCTGCGACAATGGGGTAATCGTGGGAATGGTGCAGAGCTGGGCAAAGTTTCAGGCGGCCGTGCATAGGCTCGCTATATGCAGGAACTTGTTCAGTGGCACCTCTCCACCACCACCACATGTGCCCCTGGCCATGAGTTAAAACACCCTGACTGCCTTGGCTCTGTGGCTCTGGAACACTTTTGAAGTAAGCTCTCCCTTATACCATAAAGAATGTGTCCCGAACGGGGTCATAGCCCAGCTTCTGTGTCAATCCTGCCACTGGGATCTACTCCCAATCATGTTATTTTGACACTTTCTTTGTCCCCACTGGCATTTTGAAGCGTCTTCCTCTATGCAAACTCTTGGATGCAATTATGTCTCCTTGCTAATTGTCTGCCTGATCCCGATGATGTGTACTTGTCTTGACTTTTCCTTTGTAGGACTTAATATTTTTTTTTCAAATTATATTTGTGATTTGGAGTATTTGCAAAGCAAGCATTAACAGAGATGATGATGATGATGATAATAATAATAATAATAAGCAGAATGAAATATGAAGTTATATCATATATACTTGAGTATAAGCTAACCCAAATATCAGCCAAATCACCTAATTTTACCACAAAAGCTGCATCAAAGGTGTGCTGAAAAACTTGGCTTACATATGAATATATACAGTATAATTTCACAAGGAAAAAGCATAGTGGGGAGTTTCATGATCTCTAAGTTTAAATTCTCGTCATTTGTCTTTTATTGGGTCTTATTTTTGTGACATATATGTTGATATAATGTTGGAAGCTGAGTCACTTTGTCTTTCAAACATCATCACCATTACCCAAAGTGAACTAGGTTTAGCAAAGCTTCCAGACTAAGAACACCATTTTCCTGAGAAAGGAGGAAGGTACATTTCCTTCATGATTTTTGGACATGTTGTCAGAAGAAATCAGTCCCTAAAAAAGGAACATCGTATTTGGTAAAGTAGAAGGCATCAAAAAAGAACAGTTCCTACAACAGCGTGCTCAAACAGAACAGCTATTGAGCTAAGGGTCCTTGACTACTTGACTAGGAACTATGTCACTGGGCTGCACACACGGTGGATAGGAGTTGGCACCAACTGAATGGCATCAGACAATTGCTTTAAATCCAGCTCTGCCTCGTGCTAGTTGCTTGCCCTCAAACATATTAATAATCTTTAAATATAAGTCTCATTATCTGTACAGTAGCTTAAAAATAATATTTGACTGCAAAATGAACACAGGATACGGGACATTTAAACACATAATCACTGTGATATACTTACTATGGTAAAGAGTGATTCTTTAGTAAAACTCACTGTCACCAAGTTAATTCGAGTTCAGAACAACCCTATGGGGCAGCGTAAAACTGTCCCTGGGACTTTCTGGGCTGTCATTCTGAACTGGACGAGAAAGGCCATCTCTCTCCCATGGTGCTTTCAAACTGATGACCCTATGGTTAGCTGCCTGATGCTTATGGAGACAGAAAAAAATTGTTGAAAAATCATTGGGAAAAAATAATGTAGACTATATTGATAAGAAATATAGGCATTTGGGCATGGGATCAAAAGAAGATTGCTGTTTGTTTTAAAAATAAATGGAAAGGACCAACTAAGTATATGGAATCTAGAATGCAGAAAAGAAAACTAGTGCAACAAAGAAAAATCACTAAGGATAACAGTTTTAATAACTGAGGATGAAGAAAATCTTTACATAGTATATCTGTGGAAATAAAGGAAGATGATTGTAAACTATTTGGGAAGAGCATGTTAGTTTCATTGTAATCAATTGAATGGTAGCCAGGAAATTAGCTAGTGAGGTTGAAGTGAGGCTAGAAAGTTACAATTCTTGCAACAACTCAAAAGTAAGCAAGTTTCTTAAGCAACGAATAACCTTAAAATAATTGTGTGTTCCTGTTTTAGGCTGTGTGGTACTTATACAATCTGATGTCAACTTGGAAATAGCAGAAGCTAGTTGATCAATCGGGTCACAATGCCCTCATTTGGAGGTGCCAGGGAGATAAATAGTTCACTGGAGGCCAGAGTCACACAGACACTCTGCTTGTCTTTCTGACAAACCCAATGTGCTGATGGGGCCGGGGCCCTGGGGCCTAAGGAGCCACATATCGGCACAAGGCAGAGCTGAGATGTTTCCACCACTACTGAATCCATAAGACTTTTCACTCGATGGCCTGTGACCTTTCTCTCTGCATTCGGCATCATTGCATATGCTGTGTGAGTCTAAAGATGACTTTATAGACTGGTAACAGACATATGGGCTAATATCAAATTTATAGATTTAAACTGGACTGGGCTGGGTGTTTTCTTAATGTATAATTGTTCTTTGATCTCATACACATATGAGTATCTCTGGATTTGTTTCTCTAGTCTCCCCAGACTAAAACAGGCTGGGCTTCCCAGGGAAGTAAAACCATGGACACTTTCTTGTGTGTGTATATATAGAGATTAATATTTTGAAAATATTTTCAAAATGCAGTTGTAGAAGCAGGTAAGTTCCATCTGGCTCAAGTTCCTGAGTCAGATGGTAAGCAAGGGGCTTCTCCTGACTTACATAGCTGCAAAGGCTGAAGCAGGACAACACAGTAGGAAGAGATGAAGTCAGATTCAACTAGACCCAGTATCAGGAATCCATTGATGGCTCCTAGGATTGGCAGGCATCTGGCAGAAGGGCCACAAACCAATCACAGGCTCCAGTGCCCAGAGAAGTGGCATTATCCCACAGCTTCCTGAACAGGTATAGGCCACTCACTTTTCCTTTTTATTGCATCATGGTTGTGACCTAAACAAGGCTCACCAGAACCGCTGGCTACTCACTAAGTTGACTGTGCTATGTTAGATCCCCTCTTGGGGAATTATGGTCAAACTACTGAGAACCAGGGCCCAACCAAGCTGACAGAAAATGTAAACATCGTATGTCTGATCAGAAAAGATTCATGCTGCCATTAAAATTTAAAATCCAAAATCTTTTTATCTCAAAATACCTGAGTTGATTTTCATAGAACCGGCTGTCACTCACCTCTGAAACGTATGCATGAGACCTTGCCTGCAGAGCAGTTCAAGTTCATAATAAGTGTTACCACAGGTTCCCAAGGAATCGTATCAGGAACCATGTTTACTGGATATATGTCATTCAATACTATGTCTAGCCATTTCAAAATCATGGTACAGAATGATGACCTATTCTGTACCAAACTATGACTCTCATGAATAATGCATAGCACCTCTCCAAGGACTTGCATATATATATATATATATATATATATATATATATACACACACATATATATAAAGTCTCCACCCCTTTAGACTTAAAATTTTCCCAACTTCTTTGTTCCAAGAGGCACTGTGGTGGTGCTGCTTTTTCCCAAGAAAAAAGGTCCCTGTCTCCATTACTCTGAGTGAACAATAAAGCCATTTGACTGCCTAGCTCTTGGCTTCTTTTATGCATGACAAAGTATGAATTATTTGAGCTTGATAATAAAATGGAAATTTATCTACTCCTATTGAAAACTGTGGTGATTGAATAGGGGACTTGAAGAGAATGGATAAGATTAAAAATAACTGCTGTGAAAAATGGTCAAAAACTAGTTTGTAAACACTGGCAGTAAGAGACAAAGGATGATAATGTATCTCTTAAAGATTAACATTTCTGTTAAGGAGAAAACAAATTGTACTGTGGTAAAGAAAGATGACAAAGAGGAAAATCAAGCATCTTGTTTAGACTCAAATATGACCTATTTGTCATAGGTTTTGTCTCAAATTGAATGAGCCTTCTAGACATTTTTTTTCCAACTCCTGAGTCAGTTTTATTGCTTTAGAAAAGAACCTTTGTGCATAAAGCCTAACTGTAATGAAGGTCCATTTCTCTCACCAAATATTGCCATATTTTATAACACAAAACTCAATATGTACTTTCCAGCATACTTTTTAATTATGAGGTTGATGTTAGGTACCATCGAGTCCCTTATGACTTGTAGTGACCTGATATGCTGAACAAAGAAGCATTGCCCAATCCTATGTTAATCTTAAAATTACGCTTAAGCCCATTGTGGCAGACACCATGCCAATCATCTCACCAAGTCTCTCCTTCCTTTTCAGTGTCCTTGCACTCTATCTCTATTGCAAGGTTAACTGTTTGAAACCTGCAGCCACACCCTGAGATAAAAATGAGGCTGTGTATTCCTATAAAGATCGCCAGTCTCATAAACCTGGGGCTGTGCTCCCTAGTCTTGCTGTGCATTGGGATGGACCCCAGGGCATGGAGCTGTGATGCTATTGCTTACTAGATAAAAAGCACCTCAAGAGTATCTAGCCTAGAGGCTGCCTCTAAGCCTTGATATTAGAAACTGGAGTAGCTTTTGAAATTAGGAGTCTGAAAAAGTGATGATTTTATGCCTGAAGTAAAATTTACAAGAATTAAAATGCTGTTTAAAATTAAAGGATTGGTAGACTACCATAAGTAGATACTTTTATTGGTAACCACTAGTCCTAATGAGATCCTAAATTATGTCACACTTAAGATGTTATTTAAATTGTCAATATTAAGAGTGCATACTCAACTCTAATTTAGCTAATCAGACCATAGCTATCTTTCTGTTTGTATTACAATGTCAAAGTCCTACGTTGTTGAGGGCTCATTCAAATCTCAGTTTCAGTGGATAATCAGTAGATGATGGGTAGTACCACAAACTAAATTCTATAAAAAGAATTTCTCTCTTAAGATATATAACAGGTGTGGATTCATAAAATTAAAAAATAAATCATTATTACAATATAATCATCAAATTTATTTGAAATATATTATGAAAACCTTAAGAGCTCAGAGTGCCTCATTAGCAGTAAGAGCAATTTTGGAAAATCTTGTTAAGGAATTCTTTATTACCCCTTTATGCACCAAACTTATTTTAACATCCATTCTTTGAAAAAAGTTATTGATTACCCATATTTAAGCCCTCAATAAATTAGTTGTGGTGACATGAAATATGGATTATCAATAATATATTAAACCCCAGTATACATATAAATAATTTCCAAGAACGATCTTTGGATGGCATATAACAAGACAACCTTAGAAAAAAGGTACAGAATTTCAAATCTCAATGCCAAATATAATAATTATGAGCATGACAAATAAGAAAGCATCGAGATGCAGAATCATCAAATGGTGCTGACTCAGAAATGTAGTTATTTAGTAAATAATGACAAGTTTACACTTTAATGGATTGGAAAGGGAAAACGATGTCTACCTGATGTATTTAAGTTCTCTATAACTAACCAGTCAGGGTAGTTAAATAAGAGAAAAACATATCACATGGCTCATACATTATCAAGCATCACAGAAGAGTGAAAATGTCAAAATCTGTTACAACAAATGAAACATCTTTGAGGCAGTAAGTAAGGCATGCTCAGGCTAGAGCTTGAAAAGTGATCTAGGAAGAGCGAGTGTCAGAGCTGAACAGATGCAAATGATGTTGCTTAAAGTAGTTGAATTCCATCTTCATTATTCATCAGTCCAGCAGCCAAACAGACAAATACAACAACCCCACATATCAACATGGATGTGACTATAAATCACGAGGTAAGATAAGTTCAAAGTTGCAAATTGTCTTAGGTTTGCTCGTGAATCTCTTCCAGACGACTGAATAGAAGACACAGACACATAGGTTGTTGGACTCTATCTCAGGCTCCAATATATTCTGTTCTGAATGCTATCTCAGTTTATTTCTTTCTATGCTGAAGAGCGCTTGACATTTAAGCTAGATTACATGGCTGCTGGTGGCATCTGAGGTTTCCTCTTTTTCACAAACAGCAGGAACACAGATTGGTATCAGAGTTCAATTGTCTTTGAAACACACATGAAGATGAAAAATAAAATACTCCACGCTCCTCTTTACACAACCAATGAACTGATAAAAGAAACTCTCCCTTCTGCTTTTTTTTTCACCCCATAGAAAGAAGCTTTTGGAGAAAATTCCTTAAAAAGAAATTTAACTCCACCATTAAACCAGATCTTCCCAATATTATAGAATTAGATAGTTTTACATCTATATTTTGAGATTTGATGTAAACTATGGTAGGAATGTTAGCTTAATTTATACCATAATTATTTTCACTAAAATTTAAAGAGAAAACTCTTGCCTATCAGTCAATTCTGATCGACAGGCACCGTACATGGACCCTAGGGGCTGTTAGTGGGTGTACTGTGATTGGAACAGTCAACAGCACAAAACCACTAGCTGCTCTTTGGGAGAGAGATGGCATTTTCTAAACCTGAAAATAGTTCCAGGGACAATTCTTCCCTGCCCTATACTGTCACCGTGCATTTGGCATTGATTCAGTGACACGATTGTTTGCCCTTTTTTTTTTAATGTGAGGGTAGAAGAGCCCCACAGCATCTCCAAAAGGGCTGATCGCTACAGAAGTTGACGGCCTTTACCTATCTGCAGTGGAACAGCTGGAGGATGCAACCTGCCCACCACGTTGCTCAAAAGCAACAAAGGGCAACCAAGACGGAACCTACTTTCAGGAAAGTGGCGAAGGTTGGGCAATTTACAGAGGAGGAATCTAAAATGTGCAGGAAAAGAAAACTGGGCTTTAATCCCAGCACCTGCTTCCACAGTTCCTGTCTTGACTCCTCCTCTCCCTCTCTCTCTCCCTCTCTACCAACTCACAGCAACCAGATAGGGTGGTGTGGGACTGCTCCTGTGAATTTCCGAGACTGGAACTCACTCTTTAGAGGAATGGCTGGTGGTTTTGAACTGTGGACCTTGTGGTTAACAACCCAAAGCTTAGCAACAGCACAATCAGGGCTCCTCCCTCTCTAAGAACAGATAAAATAGAGTTCAATGGCCCAGACTCTCAAAGCCATAAATCCAGGCTGATTAGACTATAGAAGTGAATCTTACCCAAAGATAATTTTTTTTATAATCTTTGCATATGTATATCCATTGAAATGTTTTCCCATAATTCCACTGTCTGTTAAAAGAGCCGGTTATCTACAGGGACATTTATTTGAAAATTTTTAGAGTAAAAATTTGAAAATATTTTCCCCTTCAAATCACTAAAGCAGTTTGAGTATTTGTGAACCAGAGGGTCTGTGGCTCGAGAGAGGTGCTTCTGGGAACATTGTTAAATAAAATATTCATGTTATAAAGAGAATTTTTTTTTAATTAAGCTGGGCATGACAAGCATAAGAGCAAAATCTTGTATTATCTTCTATGAACATTTGCTATTTTTTGCAAGCACATAACAACATCTCTTCCTCTCTTTTTGCTAAAGGTGCTTTTATTTTTCTTCGAAGGAGTGCTCTCATAGCTCTACAATTTCATGATGTCTTACTACAATTACTAGACAAAATCTCAAGTCCCCTGACCCCGTGTGGCCCCAAGATTCAGGCTTGTCTGCTCAGACTCTGGTTCCCAGGAATACAGGGCCAAAATACTCTTAATCTGGTGATGAAGCCTTGAAAAATTCAGCATTATTTCTGCTATCCATGGATTGCTTCATGTATATGGGACATGTATGTCTAGTTGCTGTCTTGGAAGCTTTAGCACTTGTTACATAAGAAACAAGAGTATTTCCATTTTTGGTCCTGCAAATTCTGAAACACTGTAGCCAGCTCCAGTAATATCTAATAGGATTCTATCATTATCTTGCTGCCCTTCTTGAAGCTTAAGCTTTTTCATTCTTGTGAATTATTGTGTATCATTTCTCTTTTCTCTCTTCTCTTTTTCTGAAATGAGTCAAAGTAGGTTTCTGGAATTGTATCAAAGAACCCTATCTTGTAACTTTCAGCAGAGACCAAGATTGAACTGTAAAACAATATAGGATTTTCCAATACCCTCAGACCTTTGGTTCACTGTGGCCACGTCTCCCTATTATCCACTATTACTATTACCTGGACCTTCAGGGATCATTATTGGGATTATGCATTTATCTAACATTTTCTGAGTCAGACACCATGCACTTTTGGTAGCAACTCGGGCAAAGCTCACCAAGGCTGGGTCTTGAACTTCGACACTCTCATCACTCGGCTAATGAATTTGGCTCATTTACTGATAGCTGACAATACTCTCATGTTTTTCATTTTAACAGATCACCTCCCAACCAGAAGGACTAATTATCTACAAAAATGTAGGTGATGTTGTTGATCAAAGTAGAGATAATTTGAGGAATGTGGTATCTCACATCATACTAAGTATAATCTGTATATTTTAAATATTTCACCAGTGTTTAAAAGGAAAAATGTGTAATGTTTTCTATGTAGGTGTTTTCTTACCACCTTCCCCCACCCCCCCAAAGGGAAAATCGTGACTAGAGGTCAGCCTTGGAAAGCTATACATGCTTTCTTTTAATGAAGAGCCACCCTGCTTTAAAACAGACTTATATGCATCATAAATCTTACAAGTTTTATGTTATAGTGTCGAAGCTTCTTTTCATTGGCGGCTACAATAAATTGACTTTAACTCATTTTCCCTTTCGTTCATTAAAAAGGCAAAAATTGATGGTTGCTTTCTGTGATTACCTTGTCTTTTAAATGATGGACTACTCCCTATTCTCTAAGTATATTGCCCTACTAAATTATCCACAGAAACTTTAGGATACGCTTTCAAACATCTTTTTTAATCACCTATGTGGTATTCCACTTTTTTTTCTTTGAATTTTGTGGCAGAGCTGAATTGCTTAGTGTGGCTTTTCTATCCATAGACTTTGTAACTTCCACAAAAAGACTGGATGTGTGCATAAAAATAATTTGTATGGGATTCTTTAAAGTTGAGAGCGCATCAGTTTGCCTTTCCTGTGGGTACATAGTCAGTCTTCTCAGAAGCTGGGGCGTAGAGTTCTCATGATTGCCAAGAGAGGAGAGTAACCAGTGAGGCTTGACTTTTGGATTCAAGCACCTTGGGTGGAGAGGTGGCAGTCACAGAGGAAGTAGCTCTGAGAGCAAGAAACAGGGCAGTAGACTTTGTGGCCTGTGGAAAGGGTAAAACTGACAGTTTTCATGCAAGACCCTGTCTTCCAAAGTAGAATGCCCTTGGAGCATGTACCACTTCTAAAAGAGCTTTGTAATATTAACCCAAGCAAAACAGTAGGACTGAGAGACCTAAGGCCAAAGAGATACATGCCCCTTGTGCACCACTGACAAGTGGAGTGGCTGAGAGAACTATACTCTTAACAGTTTTGATCATGTCTTGTAGCCTGCCAGCAAGCATCATAAAACCCAGCATCACAAACTTTGTATTATCCCTGAGTAATGAGTGACCACTACAGAGGATTATTGAACTCAGCAGAAGTGGGGAGTGCTGTGGGAGGGATTATTTGTTTGAAAAGGCTAAAGAAGGTTGCCGAGACTTGTCTGACCACTGTCTCATAAGACCCATCCTTTGGCAGGTCCGAAGTGGACTGGAATCTTCCCTTTGCCTAGGGAAGTCAAAGAACAACCAGCCCAGACTCAATGCCATATTCAGCAAATGTCCTCTAACATTTTTTCTAGCATCCCAAACATTTACCTGAAGATAATAGGCAGCAATGTCATCTGAGTCAAAATATTTTACTTTTGTAATGTGTTTTTAACTTTTAAAATAGTGCATTTATTAAGTAAATGGGTTATCTGAAACATTCCCTTGAGTTATCAATAGATATGTTAGAAGTAAAAACTACTGCTGCAAATTCATGGAAGGCTTCATGAAACAAAACTATCAAAATGTAAAACTATTGGTTCTCAAATCAAACCTCCCAGCTGCTCGATGATTTAAAAATGAGACTCTCTGCTCCAGTCTGTGTTTACAGTGTTGGAAATCCACAGTGGCAGTCCTACGCTTCCTGCAGAGTCGCTATGAATCCAAAGTACTTTGACTGCAGTGAGTCTCAGTCTTCTCCCAAAGAACTGTGCACTTGATGACTTATTTTAATCATCACAAAGGTCTCAAATTAAGTTCTCTTAAAATATTTGCACTTGGGGAACAGAATGCTGTCTAAAGGGCCAAGATTACGACTATAGAGTAGATAGGTAAGGTTTAACATAGAAATTGTGACAGGAAAGTCCTTCTTACCCTCAAAGAATGAGCAGTTTCATTACCATGCTGAGAAAAAACCTTGAGCAGTATTTTCCCTGCCTTTTTCCCAGCAGCTCATCTTTGAATTATCTGAAAATTTCTTCCAAATAAGCTCTTACTATTTTTCTGTTAAGTTAGAAAACCTTTCAAGATTATTCCTTTGGAATCTGGAAACATTCCCCACAGAATTCTCAGCAGGCCTTTCTGTCTTGAACTTAGGTGGTCTAGTAGGACCCTCAGAAAACACTTCATTGATGCGAAGCTCACGGCTTCCCTAGAGATGGATTGACACAGTCGCTGCAATCAGCAGCTCAAGCACAGGAAGCCTGGTGAGGCAGGCCTAGGCCTGGACAGTGTTTCATTCTTTGTACACAGGGTTTCCATGGGTCGGACAGAACCAATGGTTTTGAAGCAACCACAATGAGATTATTAGAGCAGCTAGCTTTACTGAGAGAGCTTGCCTGCAGCTATGCCCAGATTTCAAAGGCATGTTTACATAGGGTTTCTTTGAGCTACACCAATGAGTGCATGCACTGAAACCTCCCATAGCAATACTTGCTGACTTATCCTCATACTTGATATTCACTTATCTGTAGAAATCATTTAGAAGAAAATGAGAAGAAGTGGGAAGGGAAAGGAAAGGAAACAAAGGAAAGATTCATACAAGGGAAATACATGAAAACTCAGGAGATACTTGAATATCTGGTATCTGTGAAAAAGTTTCTATGGGGAATCAGCTAATCATCTTGAGATAGACAAAGGGTTCTCCCTCTCAAGATATTAATGTCTTGTTTTCATATTATATGTAAAATAAAGACAAGACTTTTCTACTACTGTACATTTTTGGAAATCCATAGGGACAGCTATAACACTGTTCTACAGCATGGGATAGAGTTGGAATATACTGCATGATGGTGAATTTGGTTTCTGGTTTGAGTAGGGGTGCTCGTGTCAGCCCCAACCAAAGGCAACCCCTGGAACAACGGAAGGAAATGCTGCCCAGTCGCACACTGGTCCCAAAATCAAATCCTCCATTAGTTATACAGCATGAAAGTAAATGAATTCTGCCAACCACCACAGGAGCGTGGAAGAGAACTTGAGTCTTAGATAATTGTCATCTTGTACAACCCTAAAAATGAACCCAGCTAAGCACAGTTCAAACTCCCTATTTTAAGAAACAGTGAGATAATAAATTTATGTGATTTTATCGAGCTTAATTTTTGTTATTCGGCAATGGAAATTTAATATAATTGCATTGTTTCTGGGCCTCTCAAAACATAGGTATAAAGTTTCAAACATGAAGAACAGAAATACACTATCACTATGCTTTTTATTTGACAATGTAATCATAATCTTCATCTATGTATCCTCTCTTTCTTTATATATTGTAAAAGGTGTTGTACAGAAATACAGTAATTCTAAAGTATACTTTTACTATAGAACATTTAGCATATTCCTCATTTTTAATAAAACTTTGGTTTTAGTAAAACTTACACTGGAAGAGCAAGTTATACTACACTGATGACTCATGCAGTTTGTAAGTTTATAACATCTCTGGATACTAGGTTTCTTAAATATGAAATGTAAAGGCCTTGTAAATTTAATTTGAAATGTACCTTTTTATAATTCTTGATTTAATGTGTTGGACAAAAAGAATAGAACAAAATTACATGGTAAACACCTTATTGCCATTCTAATTTCAATTTTCTTAGAAATGACTTCTGTTTTAGAATTCAACAGCAGTCCTTTTATAAAAATTATACAAGGTGCTATTCCGACTTTACTTCTATCACAATATCTTCTCTTTTCTACTTTTTAATATTTGTTGCAAATATGTTGAATTGTTATTTATGATAAAATATAATTAGTAATAATACAATAAGTGACCAATTTAATTACTTTCAGATACTCTTTTATAGATAATTATAAATATATAACCATATATATTCCATAGACAGAAAAAATTTTCTTAGATACATAGGCAGTCAGTTACATTATGTATATCCAGGACATCTGGATTATTCCCCACACAGATCAAATTGTGGAAACATTACTTTCAGATGCTTATATGAGATTCCCATATTTTTGAATGCGAATATAATGTTAAGAATGTTAAAATCCATGTCGAGAACTATGAAAGACTTGATCATTTACTCTATTTGTGAAGATGCAATTTAACCAAGTATTTTCACAAATGCTGGTAGAAAATGCCAGCTTGTGTGTTTGCGACAGGGCTCTGCTACTGAGGAGAACAGCGGTAGCAGGGAAGCTGTG
>PVJH01008664.1:0-20146 GCA_004026705.1 Nesogale talazaci | reverse complement strand
CGTGATTGATCTCAGCGAGGACCGCTGTGGACACTCCGCAGCAGCTCCGATGCTTTGGGAGTTGGAAGATTTATTTAAAGTTTGAAAATGCAGGGAACATTAACCCCATGTTTAGAATTCAAATTTAGGCCATGGACATACAGTCCTCTGTATTAATATTAATAATCAATGTTGGTTTTTATTATCTTTGTAAAATGAAAGAAATTAGATCATCTGGAGGAAATAAGTCTGCTTATGCACTATAAAAAGTCGAGTCGTAAGAGTAAGGAGAGAGTCATTCTGAGTTTCATGAATAGATATTATTAGCATATAAACAAGATGCTACAACAGCATGAACCTGGATGAAATATAGTTGTGAGTAGCACTGCACCTGTTGTCTTAGAAAATAATATAGCCAGTAAGACATTATCAATATGTGTTATATCTATATCTATTTTTTAATTTAGCAACTATCAATGTTTGTGCCTGGTTTATATAACTGTTTCACACATTATTTTAAAAATGTCAGAGTAAACACAGCAAACAATTATGCCTTTCAGAGTAAATATCTACATGGTAAGGCCAATCACATAAAAATAAAAAAAGAATTAATTTGCTTTATAAAAGCTGACATACGATTATATAGAATACCAATTGGGTCTACATTGTGATCTAATATTTGATATACAGCTAATTCTAAGTTTA
This sequence comes from Nesogale talazaci, assembly GCA_004026705.1. Classification (NCBI taxonomy): domain Eukaryota; kingdom Metazoa; phylum Chordata; class Mammalia; order Afrosoricida; family Tenrecidae; genus Nesogale; species Nesogale talazaci. Next base: position 19,462 of record PVJH01008664.1, on the reverse strand, counting down.
TATTCTAAGAACCATGAAATGACTATTACTTTCATTTCTAATATACATTCTTAAATGTGTTTGTGGTATATATATATGAAATATATTGATAATTATATATCTCTAAGGAACACATAATACTATAATGGTGCATATAATGTAGTGATTGATATTTGTATAAATCTTTAGAAAAACTATTTTAGATCTTTGCTGTCCAGTATAGTTGTGGTGGACTGAAATTTCTTTTTATTTTTGGTGGGCATCACTGCCCCTGGTGGGAGTAGGAGGCCCAGCCTTGCTCCTGGAGAGCTGCTGCTGGATATGAACTGCCAACCCTGTGGGCCGCAGTCCTGCACTCAACCACTATGCCACCAGGGCTCAGCCCTGGACTGAAATTTCTTAATATGGTTTCTCTACCCATATCTCTGTTACAACAAATAACTGGGGGAGGGACTATGCAAATTGTGGGGACTGATTTTGTTAGGTGTCATCCAAGCTCCAACCCGTGCCAACCCTATGGACAGCAAAGGAAACCCTGCACAGCCCCGCCCCACCCTCTCAATGGTTCTACTGCCTTCACCCCTTGAAGCGGGCACCGGGTTAATGCCCTCTTTTCACAGCCCTTCCACTTTGCCCAACATGAGGTCCTTCTCCAAGAACATGTCCAAAGCATGTAAGAGTAAGTCTTTCCAGCCTCGTCTCTAAGAATCAGTTGACGTTACTTTGCCCAATACTAATCGGTTTATCCTTTTAGCATTTAATCATTGTAATGGCTCCCTTCATGCTGCTACACTATCCCTGTGAGGTTTGAGATTTTGGGGTGATAATTCGTTGTTTTTAGAGAAACATATGATTCTGAACTTTTGTTAGTCAACCTGTTTCGCAATGAATTGAGAATGAATTTCATTTGTCAAAATACCTGTCCACTTGAGTAGCTGGACTCAAAAGCTGATAGTAAAGCGAAACCAATTTTATTTATTGAAGACAACTTGGAAGGAAGTGATGCCCAACACGTAGCTATCATGCTTAAGGGATTTTCATCAGTGGCTTCAAGTTGTCTTCTTAAAGCCTTGGATTTTTCTGTCCATATCGCTGAGTTTTCATATCCAGATTTTTAACTTCAAGGAAATGGAAATAATGCAGGCCCAACACATTGACCTCCATTCCATCAGGCTTTATTAGAAAGCTGAACATAGGGCCATGGGCTTTAAAGTTCTCATATCAGGTTTCAAATTCTGTTTGAGTGGCATCTATGTTTTTTAAGCTTCTCCACTTCTGTATTTGCAATTTCCTTATGAGTTTTTACTAAAAGAAAATATTTAAATATTTGTTTCACGAAGTCACCCTGGACAAGAACAAAACCTTTTCCATTCTGCATAAATCTTGAGAATTGTCTGTTTCTTACCCTGTAAGCACAAATTTAAACCATTAAAATGATTATTAATATCTCCTAAGAATTTTAATTTAAGAAGCCAATTTTTATCTTTCAGCTGAGGGTAACTTTCACCGATTTCATTCATAAGCATTTTAATTGCATCAATGCAATCCATAAAGCAATTTAGAACCTTTCCTCTGCTTAACCAATGAACTTCAGTATGCACTGATAAATCACTATATTCACATTCAATTTCTTTTAAAAATGTCTTAAATTTTCTTTGATTCAAGGCAGAACAAGGTATAATTGTGCTAGTAATTTTAATTAATACACTCATCATTTCATTTAACTATTTCATGGAGACTTTTACACATAAATTTTCTTTATTAATTATTCAGTGGAATGAAAGTAGTGGTCATCCATGTTCCTTCTGTAATAGGTTGACAAAGCCAGCATGTTTTCCTAACATTGCTGGAGCACTTCAGATGTGACAGAAAATATTTTTTCCTTCAAATCAAAAACATTTCCATTTTTGAATTTAATGAATTCTTTAATGTTTTTTTAAAATGTCAATACCCTTCATAGTACTTAACATTGGTGAAAGTGCATACAACTCTTCATGAATAACTGGGGAATCAATGTCTCCATAATGAGCAACTATTGCAAGCCTTGCAATGCTATTCATGTCAGTACTTTCATCCACAGACATGTCCAACCAGATCTATCTCATTCAAGCCAAATTATGCATATTGCTGTTCATTTGTTTGGCTCCTCTTGAAGGAGACAGCCACCAATCATGGGCTGCCATCAACTTTTTCACCAAATCAAAAGTACCATGGCTCGGTGATCACCCTCAACCACCAGCCATTACCATAAATCGAAAGCACCCACTTTAATTTATTGGCAAGAATACCTACCCATTATTGTAATTTAGATTTCATTAGAGGTCACTAAAATTGTCCCAGTGAGTCATTAAGTGACCCATGGGTCACAGGTTGCCGACTACTGATATAAAGTATAGAACCACAATATATCACATATGGAATCATGGGTATCAGGGCCATATTAATGGACCATAATGCTTCAGACCTGGAAAGGAGAGGGTGGAACTCCCATGTGAATTTCTGAAGCAGGAACTCTATATGGCATTCGAAAACCTTGAAATGGAAAATAAGCTTTATCATGTATTTTTCAACAAGTAGGATTTTATTTTCCACATTATGTAGTGCATTTTAATGTATATTATATATATACACACACATTACTGCATCTAAATTTCATGTGATTTTAGGCTGGTAAATTACTTCAGATTTTTTACTTTTTATAAACGCATTCAATTTTTGCCTATTAGTATTTTCCTAGTTCTGTTAGATCAAGTTTTAATTGAAAACATTTGTGAAACACACAAGTATGTTGTTTAGAAATTTTAATCGAACTCAAGTAAATGTATCATTTGGACTCCTTTACATTCTACTTAGTGTGATTAGTAAGTAATCTGTCAAAAAGTCCATAGCCCTAGAAAGTCATTTGAAGTTCCCTGATATACATTTATGCTACAATAGTAAGCACAATCTAACTTATAAATTAAATATACAAATATCCCAAAAGTAGATTAACAAAATAATAACGCATTTGACTTCCCCCTTCATATAACATTATTTTAGTAATTCTTGAACAATTTACCTGTAGCCTCCAGAGGGAAGTCATCTACTAGTAATTTCTGTGGCACTGGAAACATCCTTTCTGTTGTCCACAGAAATCACATGTGGCTATTGAACACTTGGTAGGTGGCAAGTGTTACTGCTGAAGAACTATTTTTAAATTTTTAACTTTATTAATGGATTAAAATTTAACTATCACATAAGGTTATTGACTATCCTATTGTGGTAAACAGCCTCAGGGTGTCCCTCTCTGACCTCTTCTGGTTTTCCTTTTGCCAGGAGACCTGCCTCCACATTCCATCCTTGCCTAATCTGACAACAACTTCTCTTCTCTGGCATGCTATTTCTCTGCTGGCTTGGGAAATTCATTGCAATGGCCACACAGAACTCACAGATAATACAATTATGAGGGGTTAGCAGGTTACCACAAGTCAGGATCAGTAAATCATATGGATCATCAATATTTAATAGTAACACTTCTCCTATGATGCTAGCTAAGGCTTTCACTCGTGTGCAGCCTCTCAACTCTGTGGTCACTTAACCTCAGCCTCTTAGTCCCATAGTCTCTGTTCCATAATTTCCAAGAGAACAGTCTCTGGTCTCTTTTATCTCAGCCTGTACCACTTCAATCTGCAGCTTAAAAGATATCTCATCTTTACACTTGTAGATGGGAACACAAGGGCTGAGATGGTATATAAAACTGATTAATACCCTCTATTGCCAGTGCTTTGAAGCTTGGCATACGATCTTCAGAGACATATTCCTCTGAAGTGGAGAGTCAAGTTCTTCTTCGTTGTTTATCCTTAGTCTGGAAGTTCTCCAATGAAACCTGTTCACTTTGAAGGGCACTTCTGGCATTTGGAATACCAGTGACATAGCTTCCAGCCTCACAAGCCACCATAGGGTGACAAAAAGGGAAGGTGTGCATCATGGTTGTATCCTAGTACCATACGTGTTCAATCTGTATGCTGAGCAAATCCTCAGAGAAGCAGGATTCTCTGAAGAAGAGTGTGGCCTCAGGATTGGAGGAAGGGTTACAACCAACTTGTGGTATAATGACACTGCATTGCTTGCTGAAAGTTTGGAATATTTTGCTAATGAAGTTCAAGGATTGTAGCCTTTAGTGCAGATTACAACATAATATAAGGAAAACCCAAATATTGGCTAATTGAAACAATAGGTAGCATTATGACAAATGGACAAAAGGTTGGTTGTCAAGGATTTTGTCTTTTTTGGGTCCACAATCAATACTTATGAAAGCAGCAGTCAAGAGCTCAAAAGATCTGCTGTATCAGGCAAATCTGCTGCACAAGGCTTGTTAGAATATTGAAAAGCATGAATGCCATTTTGAGGATGAATGTGGACCTGACCCAAGCCACGGCATTTTCTGTTGCCTCATATGCATCTGAAAGTTGGATATTGTATAAGGAAAACCATAGAGGAATTGGTGCATGAGAATTGCATTGTTAGAGAAGAACGTCAAATAATTAATGTTCTTAATTAAATAGGGATTCATTTTATTTACTGGCATTTACTTTTTTGCTAACATTTTATGATTTCTTTCAAGTTTGCAAATATAGATTTGATAATAAATTTGTAATTCTATATTTAAGATATATTGGATTATACATCTGTATAATGTTTTTATTTTCTGTATTCTAAGATAATGCCTAATCTAAAACAGAAGGGATGTGACCCACCAGCAAAAACTTTTGTGGAAACCAATTGAAAAATGGCCCACTTGAACAAAACATTGCCAACCACTGCTTTATATTCCATTGGTGATGGTCCCATTTTGGATGGCATTCTGTACTAAGAATGGCTGCTGGGCAGGAGCGGAGGGCGGGGAGGGACTGAAACCTGACCTTGGTGGAGAGGGTGGACTGAACACACCCTTCATTTTCTGGGGGACATCCTCGACTTCACCTTGATAAGAAGAGTGAGTTAAGATACCAGCTTTTGTGAGCTATAAATGCTGGTTCTTGTACACAGCAAGTCTGCTGGAAAGCCAGGTCTCTATTTCCTAAGGGAGCTTTGGTAGAAGCACATAGACCTGCTTGATTTTTGGACATTGTTTTTTTTTTTTTGCTTCTCCCTCTGGATCCTGAATTGGGCCTACCTCTGTCTGACCCTCAGTTTTGGGGGTTGAATAGAACCCACTGCCACGCGAGACTTTTTCTCAAATTTTGTGAGTTTCTTTGAGATGTTGCAGTACATGGAACCCACTGACTGGAGGGCATATACTCAGGGGTGTGGGTTGGGGGACGAGGGAGCAAATTAGTATTCTGAAAGAGTGAAATATTTGGGACATCTTCAGTCTCTAACTTCTTGTAAACAGACTGCCATTGGTGGGGGGGGGCATCACTGCCTCACTGATAGCAAGTTGGGCTTTTAAAATTTTTTTGTGAAATATGTATCCAGGGACAACTAGTAATTATTTAAACTTCACTGTATGTCGAACTTTAAACTTTGTTTTTTTATAATAAATATATCATTTAATAATGTATGTGAACTATTTTAAACTGTTAAATAATCTTAGCAAATTGAGAATTGTTTTGCTTTCAAAAATAGCTGTTTAACAAGAAAATGAGCAATAAAAGCAAAAAGCTTTTATATGAATAGTTCAGTAAGTAATGATGATCCAGATACTCAAAACATATAAAGCCCTGGAGAGCAATTTAGAGAATAAATACATAAGTAAAGCTCAGTTTGGTTTTACAAAATCATGCCTCACTCAGATTTACTTTTGGTTTTAAAATGAAAAAAGAATAAAATGTGAGGACTCTCTATAAAATATTATATCTGGTTACTTAAAGTATGAGTATGAAAGCTATAATGAAAGCATAATTTAAATTTTTGTTTTATTTCATGTAATGGTTGTAAACACCTGAAGATTTGCTTATTCTCTCGCATGAAATATAGTTCAGATTTGATATTTTTAAAAGAGGAGAGTGACAGACAATCCTTTCTAGAAAGGTGATAGAGAGTACGTTTTAAAATATATCTTTATATCATGTGTTTCAATTAACCTGAATAACACATCAAAGAGAATTTCATGCAAGCAAAAATGTAATAGATAGCTATCAGGAACAATATTCTATTGAACACAACAACAATAAAAATGGTAACAAAAAGTGGAAAGGGATGGGGATGCTAAAATATTCAGCAAGAAAGGAGTTTTTAAAAAATATAGGTCTTTAGATATGCTCAGGAATCATGACTTTAAAATTTAGGGATCAAGTGAATAACACATTTATATAGAGACAGATGATTATGTGGTGCCTTAATACTATATATGGATATGCAATCAACTTGTATCCAGTCAAATCCATCATTCTACACCTGAACACCAAAAAAAAAAAAAAGAGGTTAAATTAGGATAAGTGCCACTTCATTTTTTGTCTTTTAAAGAAAGAAATAGGCAAGGTTCTGATATGTAACCAAAATTTTGATATTTTATACTTATTTAGACTTCAAGGTAGATTAAAGGGTCATTGAAAGGAGTTAGAAGAAAGAGGATAAGTTACTGATTTTTGCCAGAGAATGTCACAAAATGAACTAAATATATACTATCTGAATGCTATCAGCATTTTTCACTGTATTTTTCAATTAGGTTTTCAAATCCATGAATACATTTTAAATAAATGACTATTCTGACTGACAATTACTCCTGCTTGTAAATTATCACATTGATGGTAAGCACATGTTTCTGAATCAGATACAAATATATAACTTGCCTGCTGTGTGTGTGTGTGTGTGTGTGTGTGTGTGATTTATGACCCTGTTAAGGAACTTTCTTTATTTTCATCTAATTCTGGTCTTACTTTTTTTTTGTTAAGATCACTACATATCACTTCAAGTTTAGAAAACAATGGTGGAAAAAGACAATTCTAAAATACTTACACATGTAGGAAGTGTCTTCGTGGAAGAACAACTAAAGATAAATCCATAGCTTCTAATCAGATCACCATTCAAACAGACCACGGGTCTGGAGTGCTGAGGCAAGACTGATCGCCTTTTGAATTATTACATTCCAGAAAACTCTGAAGGAAAATTTTACTGTGTCCTTTAAAATTTTACTCTGTCCTTTACAATTTTACAGGAGCAAAAATAACTCAGAGGCATGTGACAGCAACCAACACTGTGGAAATACTATGAACCAACAGTTCTTAGCTGAGTTTGAAGTACAGACCAAAGCCATCTCGACCAATTCCATCTTGATTTCAAGAAGTTTCAAATGTAGGTTCAATCCTTAACATTTGAAGGTCATGAGAGCAGTCTTTCATTCAAATGACTTATTATTTTTACTACAATTTATTGTAGAATACAAAAAGGACAAACTACAGTTCAAGATTTCTGTCTGCACAGGAGGGTATCAGTTAGATAGGTCCATCTTTTGATGAGAAGTCAGGGTAGTCTAGTGAGTTACAGGGTGGACTGCTAAGAAATAGGTAAAAAAAACCTGAAATCACCAAGAGGAAGAAAGAATGACAAAAGCAGTTTCCTACTTTTGTAAAGTTTTAAAGTCTCAGAAACCCACAAGGCCAATTTCACTCTATCCACAGGGTCATTATGAATCAGAATATTGATGGCAGTTATTAGAAGTATTTTCTATTAGTATGCAGTCTATTACTATTAGAGAGAGAAAAAAAACAAGTTTCTGACTCCCATAAACAGCTACAATTTTAGAAACCTACAAAAAGCAGTTCTGCTGTAAACCTAGAGGCACTCTTATTAGGTAACTAAGAGTTGGATTTTACTTAATGACAGTGAACTTGAGTTTTCAGATATTTCCATGACATCAGAGACACCTTTAACTAAAGGCATACCTGAAACCTTATGTAGAATCTTCCTTCTCAAAAGGTAGAATGATTTGACTCAATTCTCTTATTTAGCACTAATTAGCAATATTTTAAATTGTAGATTGCATGAGAGTTTACAGAGAAATTTGTTTTCCTTTTAATGATCTGTACACATTTTGCTTCATCATACTGGTTAGAGTACGTTCCATGAAAAGACATTCTTCTTCCTTCTGCCCTGGATTCCCCCTCCGAATGACCCTTCCAGTCTTCTGTGCTTGTTTGGGAGCAGAAGCTGCCCTTTGATATTCTTTGCTTGATCCTATTACTGAATGCATTCCTCTGTAATGATATTCACCTTACAAGTTTGCCTCTTACTTGGCTGCAAGTTGATTGCTAGAGCTAGTTTCAGTTAGAAGACTGAATGGTATCTAAGGGCAACAGACTGGAGATTTCCAATATTCTGTTCAAGCAGTACATCTGGTTCTTTTAAAGTTTTTAAAATTTTGTTTTACTCTTGTTTTTTTTTTCTCGCTATGCAAACTCTGTTTCATCCCTGGGGACCAGTAATGAGATTAGTGATACTAGGAGAGAAAGGAGAAAGTGGGGTAGAGAAGGGGAAACCAACACAATGATGTACATATAACCCCCTTCCTGGGGGACAGACAATAAAAAAGAGAGTGGAGGTAGACATCAGAGATTCAAGACCTGAAAAAATAATAATAATTTATAAATTATCAAGGGTTCATAAGGGAGGGTGGAAAGATGCGGAAAGAAAAAGAAAAAAAAAAAACGTGGAGTTGATACCAAAGGCTCAGGTAGAAAGAAAGTGTTATGAGAATAACAATGGCAAAAGATGTACACATGTGCTTGACACACTGGATGGAGGGACGGATGCATGGTGACGAGTTGTGCAAACCCCCAATAAAGCAATTGAGTATTTTTTTTTAAAGACTTTGCTTTTGATCTCCTTCAGAGTGATCAGTAGTAGTAGGAAATCACCATCTAGTTCTGCTAGGTAGGTTGTGGAGGCTGTGATTCAGATGATCCATTAGTCGTTGGAACCAACTATTTCCTTGAGTCTTTTCAAACTGTTTCTTCACTCTTCTTTGGTGCCGATGAGGTGAGACTGATGTATGTTTCTTAAATAACTACTCACCATGATTACTCACTTCAGTAAAATACAGAATACTGTCTTTAGGGCCAGCTGTTGTCTTTGAGTTAGCTCCCACTTTTGGAGGCTCTATTTACAACCACGAATTAAGGAGCCCTGGTGGTGTAGTGGTTATGGGTTCGGCTGTCATCCACAGGCCGTTCTAAACTACCAGTAATTCCATGGAAGAAAGACTGTGCTCTCTGCTCCAAAGAACCAGCACAGTCTCAGAAACCTACCCTGGGGCTGCTGTGAGTTAGCACTGGCTCCTCTGCAGGGCCTTCGGTTTGGGTTACACAACACAATGAAAGAAACCCTGCCCAGCCAGACGCTCTCCTCATAGTGGCTACTGTGCTTGGATCCACTGCTAAAATCACTACACCAGTCCTTTTCATTAAAGGTCTTCCACTTTTTCCAATAACATTCTACTTTATCAAGTATAATATAGCTCTCGTGGGACTGGTTTTTCCTGATAACATCTCTATAGCATATGAGACAGAAGCTGACTAGCTTCACTTCTAAAGAGCATTCTACTATACTTCTTCCAAGACAGATTTGTTTCTTTTTTGCTAAACTCCATAAAACCACGTTTTATGCTGTCAAGTTGATTCTGACTAATAGTGATCTGACTATACATTTTGTTTCTGAGATTGTAAATCTTTTTGGGTGAAGACAGCTTTGTTTGTCTTCGGAGAAGCAGCTCATGGGTATGAACCACTGCTCTTAGGGTTAACAGCTCAATCCTTATCCCCCAGTGCTACCTCCAGCAAATGGCAGCCCACAATAATTTCAACATACTTTGTCAATCCCATACTTAAAATGCACCAGTTCTTCTCCAGTCCTACTTAATTCCTGCCTTGTTTTTACATGAAAATGAAGCACCTGAAAACATTCTGGTCTGGTGGGCACATGAAGCCCTCTAAGGGAAATCTTTGCTCTTGAACAGATTTGCCCAACGTGATATGTTGTTGGTCCTCTTGACTACTGATTCTATGTGTGTTCCTTGTAGATCCAAGTAAATAAAACCCTCAACAACTTCAATATTTACTTGCTTATCATGGTGTTGCAAGTCCAATTAAAAGGCTTTTCTTTATACTCAGGTGTACTCCACAGTGAAGCTTGTTGCCTTTGTTGACTATATTATGTCAATGGACTTAGTTGTCCTCTGAGAATGGAGTCTAAGTCTCCATTGCCAGGAAGTTTGACTATGCAGACTTTCTATAATCTTTCATGTCCCTGACAGCGTTATCAAGAGGAAATTCTTGAAAAAAAACTAAGGTCAATATTTGTGATAGTGTCATTTTTAATAAATAGCTAATATATACATGGAAAATCCCAGCCTGCATTTGAGTGCTCACATTAATACATGATGACTCAGTTTACTCGCATGAGTGCCACATTAACCCTCTTAACTTGAGATACCCCTGTGTTATTTCAGAGTAGATCTGTGCATACATCACTGATCATTATTACCTCTGAGAGACATAATAACTTCAGGAAATGAGCCATCAAATTAGAATGTCTTATCTCCCCTTTTGCTGAATATCCATGCACTTGGCTTGCTATGCAATGATGCATGGTCCTGTCATAGCTTAGAAGTAAAGTAATAATAAATTATTTTAGCACATTAGAAAAATGGATTGTTTATAAACACAGCAATAAAAAAGGTGAGAATCACCTCTAGTCTCTGCAGATAATATAACTACCAGTTGAATATTTCCCCTGGATAAGATATATAAATATACACACACATATACATATATATACATATATTCCATGGTTAAAATTTTAAAAGCATTCTGAAATAATTAAAAATTCATTATTTCACATATACACATTTGAGTGAATATGAGGGATGGTCATAGAGGTTTTATTACATATTATAAGCCTAAAATGAATGGGACCAATTTATAGGACACCTTATGAGCCCTAAGAAATAGGAATTAGCGTAACTTATTCAAAAGATTAACATACTACTTGAGCTATAGTGGAATTCAAATAAGTAAATTTAAGTAATAAATAACTAGATACATATGGATAATAATATATTGTTATAACCAGATAAGCTATCTTTACTGTTGAAATATTTTATAAAATAATTTTATCCAAAACTTGCATTAAAATGGTTGGCCAATTTAAATATCTTGATGCTGATAAATTCTAGAAAGTTGTAAAAATGGATTCACATTTCAGCCAGCTGGTAAGGAATGGATAGACTTCTTTTATTATCTGACAGCAATCCTATTAGGATGTCACCATGGTTTTTAAGATGTTTCTGATTCTCTGTGAGATCTTCATTAGGTGAGGTTGAAACAGAAATAAAGATGATGTATCATCTTTATTTTCTAATGAAGAATAAATAGAAGTGATTTTTTTTTTTGGGGGGGAGGGGGTATCACTGCCCTCTGGTGGTTGTGGAAGCTGCCCATCCTTGCTGCTGCTGGATTTGAACTGCCAAGCCTGCACTCAGCCACTACATGTGGGCAGCAGTTCCACACTCAGCCACTACGCCACAGGGGCTCAGCCCAAAGGGAAGTAAATTAACGATGATTTTAGTCTGCATTTGTACAGAGTCGTATGCACATCACATACTGGCCTATGGTTCTTATTTTCAAAGATGCTCCTTTTTTTTTACTCCTAATTTGATTTGGCTTGTGAAGAGAAAAATAGGTTAAATATTTGACTTGTGAAGAGTTAATGATGTCAACCTAGTAGGGTGTAATTATGGTACAGCATCGGAAAATGGAATTTTCAGCAGTGTGCACAGACTTGCAACAAATTTCAGAGTATTCAACATGTGCTAAGTGTAACAAAAATAATCTTGACCATACTGCCCCATGATTGCAGGCACTCATGCTACACAACACGCTAAGCACATAATGTGTTATCCATAATCCTGATAACTTGGTCCTGTCTTAGTTTCCAAGTGTCACTGAAACAGAGATCCCACAAGGAGGTGGTTTTAAAAGGTAGAAAAATATTTTCTTGCAGGTTAGATCTTTCTGTGGGCTCTGGGAAAAGATCCTTATTTCTTTCCGTTTCTGTTCTTTGGTTCCTAGTCACTTGCCAACCCTATTTACTCCTGATTCTCTGTGTCCACATTGTGTTCTTTTTCTATGTGTCTGTCTGTTTTTATGTTGCATTTTATCAAGAGCACTTTGTTTTTCAAGTTTTATTAGCATATATATTTCACATATCACACAACTCAATAAGTGGCTGTTTTAGCTATCAAAAGTGATTAGGCTTAAAATACATCATACGTTGATATGTTTTCTTTAATATATATCAAGAACATCTTATTCCAAGAGAGTATTTCCCACAGGTATAGGCTTCAGTAATTCAGTATGTACATCCAGGAGACAATTCAATCAATAATAGTAGTATCTGACCTGTTTTACAGGTGTTTAAACTAACTTTGGAAAATCCAATCAAATCACTCAAAACCACACTGATAGTCAATAGTACGACAGATCTATTCACGGATCTATCTATCACTTTAATTCAAAGGAAAGTCCTCGCATCTTCAAAGTGCAAATACTAGTCAATCTAAGTGAACAGCCTTGGGGGGAAGGGGTTTATATTATAAGGATGTTTACCATGACAGGAAGCAGATATCACTTTCCACAGCCATTTTTGAATCTTATCCTCACCATTTATGAAGTGCATGCTCCTCAGCAAGTTACTTGGCAGCTAATCCTCTATAATTCTTCAGAGAAGCTGGTGAGTATAATATGCTTGTTTCCTAGAACCGCGCTGACAGCTACATTGGAAAATCTATCTGAAAGACTACGGCATTACGGCTGTCACAGTCAACACTTCAGTCCCTATTTCTTCTCAATGGTTAAAAGGATTTATGTTAGATATTAGGTCTTATAATAAAGTCTCATAGGGCCATGCTACTTCTTTCTTCTGCTCTTTGCCTCTCAGAGTCACAAGCCAAACATATTTGTCAATATCCAGGAAGGAAAGGCCTGGGTACCAACTTCTGCTTCTAAATCATCAGAAAGTAGATCTTTTTTTCTTCCTCCATTCTCCTGTGGTTACTCCCTGGAAAGCAATGGATTTTGCAAAGTAATTTGGTACCATCTATCAAAATGTATGACAGGTACACACTGTGAAACACACCATTTCTAGGAATCTATTCAAGGGAAATCCTTTCATATGTGCCAAAAGGTAAGTGCACAAGGTCATTTACTCCAATACTGTTTGTAGAAAGAAAGAATGAAAGAAAGGAGCAGAAGTCAAACTAATTCGATTCAGCATGACCTTCCCTCTTCCACACTTGTTGCTGTGATAGAGGGGGAAGCTCAGAAATATCCTTGAAAATTCCCAGAATGCAAGCAGACTGTGTCAATGAAAATTACTTGAATATGATTTGGGATGTGCCAGAGTAAGATAAACTATTCTTCTCTGGATTTGCTGAGGACAGACACTAAGACATGGGAAGAAAGCAGGATGAAAACATGGAGTTTTGCTCGTGACTTTTGAGCACCTTTCTGAAAATTAACATTGTTGACATCAGAGGCAGTATGACTTTGAAATATCGGCTCGGTAGCTGTCCCTTAATTTCCAATATCCTGAGAGTGAACATTAAGCTTCCCTTCACACTTCTGATCTGTAAACTTCTAACCTTTACAAACAGTCCTTAATTGCTTATATTAAATGATTATTAATTCAAAATACTTAGAACAGTTTCTGTTTTTAAACCAATCAGATCATAAAGGAGCTTCTCACACTGATAAAGTGTATCTAAGAAAATAGAGAGCTAACATCCTAATTGATGGTGAATGATGGAATGACCTGTCCCAAAATTTTGGGACAAGACTGATATGTCTGTTCTTATTACTGCTGATCAACATGATATTGAAGTTTACGGTGTATGCAATAATATTAACACATAAAAGGCATCCAGATTGGAAAAGAAGTAAAACTGTATTCAGAAATGGCACACTTTGAGGATTAGAAAAATCTGAAATTGCTAGATCCACAAGATTGTAGATAACCTTTTAGGATAAAAGATTAATGTCTTACAATCAAGGCTAAACCATAATTAGCAATGAACAATCAGAACAGGAAATAAGATAATGACATTTAAAACCTGATAAAATATGTAAAACACTGTAGAGTAAAAAATACCTTAAAGAAAAAATCTTGTTCTTTGATATCCTGGGTTTGGTTCTGTCTGTTAGTGACCATATACATGCAAGAACAGAACTAAGCACTGTGGGGTTCTGCACCATTCTCTCGAGTTTTGATCTATTTGAGTCTACATCTGAAGCCACGATGGAAAGGGTTTCCGCTATTTTAGTGACCACCTAGCATGCTGCTCTTCTGCAGCGACTAGTCTCTCCAAAGAATTTTTCTAAAGTGCCTGAGATGAAGTCTCATTGTCCTCATTTTTAAGGAACTTGGCTGTACTTCTTTCAAGGGAGATTTCTCTTCTAGTAGTCTATGATACTTTCAATATTTTTTAAATCAATCCTTGAATTCTCCTCTGGCCTTCTTTATGCATTAATTAGCTTTCACGTCCATATGAAGATAATGAAAACACCAAAATTTGGGTGAGGTACACTTTAGTCCTCAAAGTAAGATCACTGCTTTTCAACACTTTTAAGAAGTCTTGTAGAGAAAATGTGCCTGGCATAATATATTCCTTGATCTCTTGACTACTGCTTCTAAGAGCAATGATTGTGGATCCAAGCAAGATGAGATCCTTGACAATTAAAATCTTTTCTCTGTTGATCATGAGAACATTGAGAGCATTGTGATGATTTTGGCTTCTTTTTTTTTCTTCCTTAGATAGATGATAGATAGATAGATAGGTAGGTAGATAGATAGATAGATAGATAGATAGATAGATAGATAGATAGATGATAGATAAGTGTTATTATCTTGGAAACTCAGAGAAGCAAGTCTATCCTGTTCTATAGTGGCATCAGATGGGTGGCAGTGAGTTGGTAGAGTTGTAGCCCTTTGTAGCCCTTCAGAGGAGAACTGGTGGTGGGCCCTGGTAAAGAGAACAGCCTCGGGAATCCTGTGGGGCTGATCAACGCTGCACTCTCAGGTCTTGAGTTGACTGTGTCTGTACCGCACCTATCACTCGCTCCTCATTTCCATTGCTGTCAATGGCTGGTTTCGTTCCATTCCTCTGGTGAGAAACTCTCAGTTGATGGCTTTGCATGAAAAAGAATTCACACTAAAGTCTAGTATGTGATACAAGTTATTTTTGTGATCTGAATGAGAGAGAAAGAGAGAGAGAGAGAGAGAGAGAGAGAGACCAGCTGGTAATGAGTCTTGTTTTCTTTTATATTGAGCTGTAATCCATACTGAGGTTTGAAATCTTTGATCTTCAATACTAAGTGCTCTAGGTCCCATCGCTTTTACTAAGCAAGGTTGTATAGACTATGTGTCACTAGGGAGATGGTTTATAAGTCTTCCTCCAAATCTCATGTAGTTTTATTCTTCATATGGTCCTGCTTCTCCTATTATTTTTCCATCATTGGGATTGAATACAAACTGAATGGAGACAACACTGACACACACACACACACACACAAACACACATTTCCTGATTCTGAATCAAGCATTATTCTCTCTTTCCAAATGTTTGTCTCTTGGTCTGTGTATTAGTTCTTCAAAATGTTATCCCTGATTTGTTACAGTCCACATAATCAGATGCCTTGGCATAGTCAATAAAATACAAGTGAACATCTTTCTAATATTCTCTGCTTTCAGCCAGATCCCTCTGATATCTGTAATGATATTTCTCTTTCTAAATTCACTTTCCAATCTGGCTTGAATTTCTGGCAGCTTCCTATTGGAGTACGGTTATAACCATTTTTTAAAGCTATCATAAACAACAGTATACTTGTATGTGATGCTAATAATATCGTTATATATGTTTGGCTTTCTGCTAGCTCATCATTCTTTGGAATGGGCAAAATATTTAATCTCTTCCAGTTGATTAATAAGGAACTGTTTCTAAAGTTCTTGGCACAGACTTGTAAGTGCTTCCTGTGCCATACCGATTAAACATTTCACGTGGGATTCTGTCAATTCCTAGAGACTGGTTTTGAAGTAATGCCTCAGTGAAGCTTGTATGTCTTCTTCACAAACACTTGGTTCTTGTTCATATGCTACCACTTAAAATGGAGGAATGTGGCCCAGTTCTTTTGGGACGATGACAGTGCATTTCTTCCATCTTTTCTTAATGTTTCCTGCATTGTTCAATTGCCCACCCCGCACTGCAACCGAGTTGAGTCCAACTCACAGTGAATGTACAAAGGCTTCTGAGGCTTTGCAAGTCTTTATGGAAGCAGTTATCCTCATCTTTCCCATGCTATGCAGTGGGTAGTTTTGAACAAGTGCCCTAGTGCTTAGCACTCTGCATATCTGCCAATACCAAATCTCCTTAATTTGCCCATAAAATGTTCCAATCCTGCAACGAGAGGCTTCAGCATTTTATATCAGCTTAAAGTTTGCTGAAAGTGACCTTTTCTTTTGGTTTTCTAACTTCAGTCCCTTAAAAAACACCTTATAATGTTTTACTTAATCTTCTCCAGCTATTTTCATGGATACAAAATTTAATATTTTAAATTTTGTTAAATAATATGTTACAATAATTCTTGCCATACTCATCCCTAATATTCCTCTAATTTCCAATGTAATCTGAACAAAAATCCTAGCAGGTCAATTGGAAATTAACCAGTTGATCTAAAAATGTCATGAATTCAGAGAAACTCAACCAGCCAAAATAACTTTGGAAGATAATTATATAGTTGAACACTATGAGTGAATTTTCAAGATTTACACAGCAGCAATATTCGTGATATTATGACATTAAAAGAAAGGTATTCAAACAAATCAATAGAATTGGGAATAACTTGTACACAACAAATATTTGAAAGACTATTTTTTAAACAGTGAAAAAGCATTTTTTTGCAAAAAAAATCTGATGAGGAATAATTTGATATACATATAGAAAAAGATAAAAAGAAAGCGAGAGCCAAGTTCATAGAGTATGTCAATAATCATCACAAAGAAAGCTGCCAGCTCGCCCCATGCAACTAAACTAATAAACTACACAGTGAAAGAAGGAACCGTAATGACATTAGTTTGGAGAAATATTTCTTATACACTGAAACAACGTCATAATCCACAGAGGGAAATGTGCTTAAGGAGACTTTGTCAAAATTGAAAAGGCCTACTCTTCAAATCACACTATTAGAGAAAGGGGAGAGTGTGTCAGTCTCAGAGAAAATCTGTGCGAAACATTCATTGGATTGTAAATGCTCGCTACCATTGAGTGGATTCAGACTCACAGAAACCCAGGTGACACAGTACGCTACTACTACGCTACTACTACAGCTACACAGTACGCTATTTCATGTTCAGCACTGAAATCACTGCGCTGCTAACTGAAAAGTCACAACCAACAGCCACCTTACAGCTGAAAGAGAAGACGCTTTTAATCCCATAAAGACTGAGTTTCTGAAACCCACAGGGGCAGGTCCACGCTCTCCTATAAGGTTGCTATGATGCTCCACCTGATGGGTGACATATCTTCAGAATGCATGATGAGCTCTCATATGCAATAAGAACAAAATTTTAAATGAGCAACTTGATTGAAGAAGATATATGCCCTTTTAATAAGCACAGGAAGATAAATTGAACAGCAGCAGAAAAATACAAATTGTGAGCTATTAACACATATCTATTCCGATCTAAAAAACCCACTGGCATTGAGTCCACTCTGACTCACAGTGACCCTATGCAGGATTTCCGAAGATGTAAATTGATCACCTCATCTCTCTCTCTCCTGGAGCAACTGGATTCGAAGCAAACACCTTAGAGCCAGCAACCTACTACCTACCTCAAAGCACTAGAGCTGTTGGCAGTAGAAGCCAGCCACCTTCATAATTCTCCAGGACCTTAAGCCTGGAAGAACTAGACAATATCCATTTACTGCTACCAACTGCTTTGGAAAGGATCTAGTTAGAATGTTATGGATAGAAAAGGAGAAAGAGTGGAGCAAAACTCATCATTCTTTAAAAAAAAGGATCAGACTTACTGATCATGTAAAGATTGGTGGGACCCTGGAGACTGTGGGTCCTTAGTCATCCTTCAGGCTTGGAAAGGAACCCATCATATTGCTCAATGTCAGTCCAACAAAAGAACTCGAAAGGGAACAATCCGGCTGAGGAGGCATTAACTCTCAGCTAAATTTAGTGATCCGTTGCATGCACACTCATAGCAGCCTTCTAAGACAGGAGAGAGCTGCCCTGGCGGGTTTCTGTAATGATGACTCTATCCTGGGGAAGAAAACCTTGACCTTGTCTTTGGGAGCCTCTGGTGGTTTACAACTGCTTATTTTCCTACAACTTCTTAAAATGTTGCCTGCAATTGTACTTAAATCAAATTACATGTTCAGCAATGAAATCTACTGAACTATATATAATGAATGAAAACCACCAGAAATACACCCTGCATGCTTCCAATACATTATGAGGGTTAAACAACAACAACAACAACAACAACAAACTATTGCTACCAGGATTTCAGTTCAACATGTGCAGTGTCTTTCCAACAAAATGTTTGTAAACATGTCTCCACAACCAATGGATAACTTGTTGAGCTGCTTCAAACACCAGGTCCCAGGTAAAACAATGTCTTCCAGGGGCTCTACTGAGTCAGTTCAATTCAAGGCAGAGAGGCCAGCTGCCTTGATCTCATGCTGTTCCAGCCACTGTTAGAGGGGATTTCCGGGGGATAAGAGCTTGATGGAATGTCTACTAGAAGGACACAGGCTAATCATGAGGACAAATGAGGAAGACATTTTAAGAAAATGGAAAGTTGCAATAGTACGAAATAAAGCCAGATAAGTTACACCAGGGATTTGTTTTCCCAGATCACAACAATGCACCTGCTTATCCTTTTTTTTTCCAATCATTTTATTGGGGGCTCATACATCGTTTTTCACAATGTATAAATAAGCATATTTGTCAAGCACCCTCACATGTCCACTTCTATTATTGTTCTCCAATTGTCTACATTTTCCCTTAAGCCCCTAGTATCGGCTTTTCCATTCCTTCCCCTCTTCCCCTGGCCTCTCCTCCCCTCCAACCCTCAATACTTTATACATCGTTATTGTTTTTTCATATCGTACACTGCCACTGCCCGACCTCTCCCCCAACCCACTCCTTTGATGCCCGTCCTTCAAATAGGAGCTTGTGTATATATCCTCGCTGTTGGTTCATCTCTCTGCCCCCCCCTTCCCTCCACCCTTCCAGTATCTCCAATCTAACCATTGGCCGAAGGGGCCCATCCATCCTGGTTTCCCCATATCTCCAGCTCCCCTCTATGCCAGTGTGACTTCTCTAGTCCATCTGGATTTGCAAGGTAGAGTTGGGACCATGATGGTTGGGGGATGGGGAAGAAGGCTTCAGGAACTAGAGGAAACTTGTATGCATCATCACTGCCTGGCTGCCCCCCGACT